>JAMQGT020011914.1:0-87903 GCA_024447675.2 Pterophyllum scalare | reverse complement strand
TTATTAATCCCACAGTGGGGAAATTACAGTTACAGTTAACAGAACACCATCCAAGAAGACAAACAAACCAGAAATACAAACACAGACACAAACAGGGAGACCGGTGTCTGAGGTCATGCAGCCGTTTAATCGGCCCTACCTTTACAAACAGAGAGATACACTGGGATAGTTAGGTTAAAAAAAATCATCTCGTACTGTGTTCATTATGAACACCATATGAACACCTCAGCAAAGCAAACAGCTCATTTAAAGCCTGGAGAGCACTAGGGTGGGGGGTGGGTAGGGGAGGGGCTGCCTGCAGAGAGCAGGATACTGTGATGGCCATCCAGCTTCCAGACTAGCAGTTCATGATAATGTTCATGAGAAGATGGTACAGTCAGCCTTGGTTGCCAGGATACCAGTTCATACAGGTCCCAACACGGGGCGGGGGTGAAGAGCATCTGTTTCCAAACATCTCCAGGAGATGATTTAGATAGACAGCCATCCAAGGCCGTCTGGGAGCCAGATTCAGATACTGCAGTTGTTTTGGTTCAGGCCGTCACAGCTATTGCTGACAGACCTTACCGTTTTCTGGTTACCTCTCAGAAATCCAATCATCCAAATTTGGTTCTCCTCCTCCACGCAGAACAGACTCCAACACTCCTCCAGATGTAATCCACTTCTGCTCTACTGAGTCTGAGTTCGTACTGTTTCTGCATCCCTCACAGGCAGCCTTACTAGGGCCCGAACAGCTGCCCAGAAACCAGGTCCAATTCAGGAAAAATCCTGGTATCAATATATATGCCACGCCCACACAGAGCAGCCAGGAACGTTATCTTCCATCCCCACGGGAATCCATAACATAGCCAGGAGGGTATGTAGCTGGGCCAGAGGAAAGAGGGTTCTCCTTCTCCCAGTCTCCTCATGATGAGAATTTGATCATCAACAGTGTTGAGACCAGCTGACCAGATCCATAATTTAAATTCCAGTTCGGGGATGTTGTAAAGGGACGCTCTGAGCAGGAAAGCAGCAAAAAGCAGGGGTAGATAGGGAAGGCTGGGAAGAAGAGAAAAATGCGTCCGTCTCCACCGAGAGCAGGAAGAGGCAATGCTAATGCTAAATATTTTTGATGATTACCTTTAAAGTAATTTTTAAGATGTTTTTCCTCAAAATAATAATAATCCTTGCAATTCTTAAGCCTGATAAGTGAAGATGTACAGGAGAGAATAACAAGATGTCAGCATGAGAAACAAAAATCATGAAATGAGAGTTTAGTCTGGTCCAGTTTATGTCATCGGTTTGTAAAAAGAGGTTAAGTATTCATTTCTAAAATTCTTCAGAAATTCCTTGTTTTGTTGTAACATTTTACTTTTATATTGAGCATACGTATAGTAAACATTGAATTAAACTATAAAAATGTCTAAACTTCTTTTGGAATCATAAACTTGAAATGTTTACTGAGCTCATGCATAAACTGAGCTGTAGGGTTGTTTTCTCATAGATGTCTGTACCTTTAAGCCAGTGCAGAAATGCCCAAACCTGCATGTCCTCTTGTAGCCACTTGTTTCCCTTCCATGTTAAATGTTTTTTTTTTCCCCTTCATAAAACTCTAGTGGAGGTTCAACTTATCCATCTGGCTGAACTCTCAACTTGCTTAGGATGGTTGACCCCAAGTATATAAATGAATCCACCTTCAGTACCTCTGCTCCTTCACTGTTACACCTGTCTTCCTCGCCCTCCTTCACATACATGTATTGCTTCTACTGACTTTGATTCCTCTTCTCTTCAGAGCATACCTCCACTTGCTCCCTACAGTGTCATCTGCAAACATAGTTCACAAAGACTCCTGCCTGCCTTCATCCGTCAGCCTGTCCATCACCACTGAAAACAACAAGGGGCTCAGAGCCAATCCCTGATATAATCCCACCCCCACCTTGAACCATCTGTCACTCCAGATGTATACCTCACCACTGTCTCTCTGTCCTCATACATGTCCTGCACCAGCCTCACATCCTTCTCTGCCCCTCTTAACTTCCTCATGCACTTCCTCTCTTGACACCCTATCATCTGCTTTCTCTGGATCCACAAAAACACAGTGGAACTCCTCCTGACCTTCTCTGACCTCTACATCAACACTAAAAACAAACACCACATCTGCAGTGCTCACTGATCATCAGCTGTCTTTGTAACCCATCTTCAACAATTCCTGTTTCTTCATAGTATGGCTCATCAGCTCCAGAATTATGTTAAATAATCTGGTTAAATAGTCCACTGCCCTCCCTTCCTCCTTACTAATCCTCATCTTTATCTGTTCTGTCATTGTCTTCATTTACCAACTCCTCAAGCTTCTCCTTATTTCTTTTCATCACACTCTTCACTTGTTAGCACATTTCCATCTGGTATCCATGATTACTTGAACCTGCTGTGCATCCTTTCCAGTTCTTTCTTAGAGTTCAGCCCAGTGTTATTATAGTTAATGAAAACAAACGAATTAACGAAAACTGAAACTGAAAAAACATTTTTGTTAACTGAAATAAATAAATAAAAGCAATAATTAAATAAAACTATTTTGTGACTTTACAAAACTAACTGAAATTGTAGATAAAATGACTGTTTTATCATTTTATTTAAAAGCCTTGTGGATTGATATGAAATGATTTTTTCTGCTCTAGCAGCTTAAGCTGGGAGCACCATCGGGCAACTGTGTGCGTGCATGCGTGTGCATGTGTGTGTGCGTGCACCACGCTGGTCCGAAAAGTAATGGCAGCGGCATCATATGGGGTTTCTTTGAGTTTGATAGCACAGATTGAAGCGAGTGATTTGTCGTGGATGATGAAAACACATGTGGAACACTTCTCAAGTGGAAGGAACACCCACATCAAAGTCCGCCTGAGAAGTGCACAAGGCAGCTACAGAAACCCAAAGGGGGGGAAAGGCCAGCCGGCACCGCATATAGAACACCGGCACATGACCACAAGGTACTTAACACACATAATCCAGCTACACAAGCATAAATGCAGACATAAATGCGGGATTGTGTACAAAGGCCCCCCAAGGACCCAGCTGAAGGCTAATTAGCGAGCATCTAACCAAGCTAGCTCTCTGAGCAGCTCCAAAACAGAAGCTTATTGTAGCGTTTATTGTAGCGTTTATTGTAGCATTTGTTGGGTTTTAGAGTTTGTTTTTCTTTTGTTTCCCCCTATTGATGTTGTGTCCTTAATATTGCACACATTTAGCACATAGTGCTGCTGTCTTGCGAACAGTTGGTTGTTGAATACATTTCTTTAAACTGTATCTTTTGTCAACTTTTGATAACACAATAGTCACTCTTGCACCCGACAAACTACACTGCTCAAAAAAATAAAGGGAACACTCAAATAACACATCCTAGATCTGAATGAATGAAATATTCTCATTGAATACTTTGTTCTGTACAAAGTTGAATGTGCTGGCAACAAAATCACACAAAAATCAACAATGGAAATTAAATTTATTAACCAATGGAGGCCTGGATTTGGAGTCACACACAAAATTAAAGTGTAAAAACACACTACAGGCTGATCCAACTTTGTAATGTCCTTAAAACAAGTCAAAATGAGGCTCAGTATTGTGTGTGTCCTCCACGTGCCTGTATGACCTCCCTACAACACCTGGGCATGCTCCTGATGAGGTGGCGGATGGTCTCCTGAGGGATCTCCTCCCAGACCTGGACTAAAGGGCAGTCTGTGGTGCAACGTGACGTTGGTGGATGGAGCGAGACACGATGTCCCAGATGTGCTCAATTGGATTCAGGTCTGGGGAACGGGCGGGCCAGTCCATAGCTTCAATGCCTTCATCTTGCAGGAACTGCTGACACACTCCAGCCACATGAGGTCTAGCATTGTCCTGCATCAGGAGGAACCCAGGGCCAACCACACCAGCATATGGTCTCACAAGTGGTCTGAGGATCTCAGCTCAGTACCTAATGGCAGTCATGCTACCTCTGGCGAGCACATGGAGGGCTGTGCGGCCCTCCAAAGAAATGCCACCCCACACCATTACTGACCCACTGCCAAACCGGTCATGCTGAAGGATGTTGCAGGCAGCAGATCGCTCTCCACGGCGTCTCCAGACTCTGTCACGTCTGTCACATGTGCTCAGTGTGAACCTGCTTTCATCTGTGAAGAGCACAGGGCGCCAGTGGCGAATTTGCCAATCCTGGTGTTCTCTGGCAAATGCCAAGCATCCTGCACGGTGTTGGGCTGTGAGCACAACCCCCATCTGTGGACGTCGGGCCCTCATACCATCCTCATGGAGTCGGTTTCTAACCGTTTGTGCAGACACATGCACATTTGTGGCCTGCTGGAGGTCATTTTGCAGGGCTCTGGCAGTGCTCCTCCTGTTCCTCTTTGAACAAAGGCGGAGGTAGGGGTCCTGCTGCTGGGTTGTTGCCCTCCTACGGCCTCCTCCACGTCTCCTGGTGTACTGGCCTGTCTCCTGGTAGCGCCTCCAGCCTCTGGACACTACGCTGACAGACACAGCAAACCTTCTTGCCACAGCTCGCATTGATGTGCCATCCTGGATGAGCTGCACTACCTGAGCCACTTGTGTGGGTTGTAGAGTCCGTCTCATGCTACCACGAGTGTGAAAGCACCACCAACATTCAAAAGTGACCAAAACATCAGCCAGAAAGCATAGGTACTGAGAAGTGGTCTGTGTTCCCCACCTGCAGAACCACTCCTTTATTGAGTGTGTCTTGCTAATTGCCAATAATTTCCACCTGTTGTCTATTCCAGTAGCACAACAGCATGTGAAACTGATTGTCAATCAGTGTTGCTTCCTAAGTGGACAGTTTGATTTCACAGACGTTTGATTTACTTGGTTATATTGTGTTGTTTAAGTGTTCCCTTTATTTATTTGAGCAGTTTATAAAAAAACTGAAACTAATACGAAGACTTACGAGAACTAAACTAAAACTATGCATTTAACCAAAAATAAAAACAAGCAAAACCACTCTGAAAACTAACTGAATTAGAGAAAAAAGTAAAGACGAACTAACACTAAACTATAATGTAAAATCCAAATCTGTTATAGCCCTGGTCCAGTCTTACATCCAACTCACTTTAAGCCTTTGTCTCCTCTCTCTTTTCTGTACACCTAGCCTCCCAGTACTACAAAACCTTCGTCATCTCGTGACTGTCCCACTTTTTTTTGCTAACCTCTTCCTTCTTATTGTTCTCTTCCCTCTGTCCAGAGGGTACACCAAACACCTTCTTGGCAGCTCCCCTAGCACTTGAGCTGTACTTTCCCAGTCATCCCTACCACCCAGAGCCTGTTTCAACTCCCTGCTGAACTCTGCGCAACAGTTTTCCCCTTTTCAACTCCCACCATTTAATCCTTGTCTCTGCCATCAGCTGCTTCTTCTTCTTGATTTCCAAAGTCATGCTACAGACAATGCTGCCTGGCTACACTGTCCCGACATCACCATGCAGTCTCTTCTCTCTTTCAGATTAAAAGATTTTCAGATTGGCTGGGTTGACAGATGCCATTGTAATGAGATGTATTATTCACTTCATCTGTCTGTGTATTTTCCAGTGTTCTTCACTGTCTCTTATATATCCAAATACAAGTATGCTGAAAAAGGTGAGCTACAAAACTAAAAGCACTGCTTTTCACCAAACTCATTGCAGATCATTTACATAACTGCCCTTTACACTTGTAGCCAGCTGAATTATGTATTCTGATTGAAAAGGGCTTTGTTTCCTTATTCCAGACAGAGCATTAGTCACCTACTCTCGCCGAGTGGGCTGACCATTAGTTCAGTGTCAGAAAATAGAAAACATCAGACCTAAAGCTCATCTGCATCATTATAAGGAACCAACTGTCACTGAATTATGTTCACCCAAAGGAGAAATAGTGCCATTATTTCCATCTGCTTTCAAAGAAAATGGAACTTCAAGCATTACTCACGCTATGAAGACATTTTATAAAAAGCTACAAGTTTTGACTATGAACAAACAGAATGTTTTTGTTATTCCAAACTAAGGTTTTATGCATGAGCTGTTGTGTTTGTATACCTCCTATCCTGGCAACAGTAGGGCCAGCTGTGGCTTTAGCAGTGGCTGTGGCTCAGGTGGTGCAGCAGGTCATCTACTAATTGGAAGGTTGGTGGTTCAATTCCAGTCTGCTCCATCCTGTGTGCCAAAGCATCCTTGGGCAAGATGCTGAACCCTGAGTTCCCCCTGATGTGTACACTGGAGTGTGATGCTAGAAAACAATGGGGCATGGAAAAAAGTGCTTTTATAAATGTTTGGGTTAATGAGGCATGTTTCATAAAGTGCTGAGTGCTCATGTGGAGTAGAAAAGTGGTATATAAGAACTAGTCCATTATCGTTTACAGACATTTTGTATCAACACTACTTTCCATTCATAAGTATACATCTGAAAAGTTGCACCTTGTGCTGTGGGTACCAAGTAACGTGCAATAAAAACAAAAGTGCTTGACAGGGAACAAAGTTGCTGTGAGTGGATCTTTCCACAGAAAGGTAAATTCATGCTTGGAGAAATATATTAAGTGCTTCATCTCCAAGGCTTCACTGTGAGCTCGTCTTTGAGCTCCTCTGCTACTGTCCTTTTGTTGTTTTTCTTTTCTTCCAGGGTGAAAACAGAGCTTGCTTTTATATGAAAAAATAATTAGATTTTATTTTGATGGGGTACATTTGTTTCCAGAGCATCCTGTGTGTGCAGCATAAATTTAGTCCCCTGCACGATGCCTCCTATCTTTGCAGTTAACAAAGGCACAAACAAACAAAAATATACTCATACTAAAGTAAACATTTCAACTTTGGCTGTGATTGATTCAAACGAGTACTATATTTGATGGACATAATCTTCTCCATGAGATGTGGAGAAAGAAGAAATGCCAAAAAGGAGGAAAATTGAAAAGCCAAAAGTCAGAGAAACAAATCACTGGAAGGTTCAGAAGTCTTTGCAAAATGGAACAACAAACTAAATGCAGATAAGGAATTCAAACACAGTGCAGCTTATTTCATACAGAGAACTAATAAAACTATTGCTGCCAGCTGGTCAGATAAATCACTCCTATATCATCATAATATCCATAGTTGCACACAGAGTAGCAGTGTGCTCTCTGTATTTTTATTCTTTTCTCCAATGTTGCAAATACATTTTACTTTGCACACTGTTCATTCCACCAGCTCCATGAGGTGGCCACCGGGAGCTTCTCCAGCAGTTTAGAAGACATTCCTACATATGCTGAGCACACGCTGGCTGCTTTTTCTTCACTCTGATGGGTTTAGGTTGGTGACTGAAGAGGCCAAGGTCATCTGATGGGTCACTCTGCGTCTTGATCAAACAGTCCCTGCAGAAAGGGATGTTTTTATGGTTCCAATATACACCCTGAGCTCAGTGGGATGGGTGTTCTGGAGAACCTGTTTCATCACAGTGTTTGACTTTCATCAAGTGCAGTCGCAACTTATCATCTTCAGTAGTCAAATAAGGACCCCCAGGCAACAAGCAAAACGATGTTTTCTGCAGTTTGTACCATGATGTGAGGGTGTATTGCAAAAGACCACCATATGTAACTACATTACTGAGCTGGTTCAAAATATATGGTATGGTATATTCAGTGTACTGTATATGTATTATGCTGTCCTGGACCCAGTCAGAGGAGAGTACCGCGACATAAAGGACACTGTGAAATAAAGTGATCCCAACAAGTACCCAATATACTACATATCATCAAGTAATAGGTGGCAGAAACACGGTCACATTGTACTGCTGATTTTCAAAGGGTTGTTGCACAAAAATAGTTTTTGTCTTTATGAGATCATCACTGTGCAGGACGGCACTGTGGAGCCAATGGTTCCCAGCACAACGGTGCGTACTAACCAGGTGATCGATGTCATTTGCTTCACTGTGGTTTTAGTTGTGTTGATCACTGTAGCATTCTGACTTTAGCTCTGAGAGAACTAATGGGCTGCCAAATGCAGACACATCCAGTTCATTTCATAATAACGCAATCTACCAAGAGCATCACAAATTAGCAAGTTGAGGGTGAGCGTAAGATAATAAAGTGGTTGTTACCGCTAACCTTACAACAATGACTTATTTCAGTGCTTTATGAGGAAAGCTGTCAGCCTGACCCCACAGGCTGCCACAGTGTCACCTGAATGAATGCCCACCATAACTTATTTAATTATGTTTATTTAAAAGGGACAGTGCATATTAATTAACATGAGCACTTAAATTAATCATGTAAAAATGCCAGATTTAGCCACACAGGCTAATTTCCATGTGCAGTCCCTGACAGGTTGATAACATATTAATCAACAAAACCAAACCTACAAAAGCATGTGACCATTATTCAAAGACATAACATCCTGTGGGTCTGGTCATCCTGTGCCCCTGGGGGTGTGCCCTGGCATCCTGGTTGTGCTGGCTGGTGTCCTTCCTGGGCGTTGGGTCTGTTCGCTGTCCCTTCGGTACCGAGGGCTCCTCTTTCTGGGTGCCCGTGCTGCCTGCCTTTGTTGGGTCTTGATGAGGACCCTGAGCACTAATGGAGCCCTTCCTGCATGTTTTTTGGTTCGGCACGCGGGCGTCAACTGTCTCTCGGCCTTTGCCGTAGGTTGTGGCCATTTGGGTTTTTGTGCTCATGTGGGTTCTGATGTTTGAGAGTGGGGGTGTCACCACAACATTAATCACCACTCTGCCTGTTTTGTTTCCTTACCCTTGTTTAAGTGTTTGCTTGCTGGGTTTCATTAAGATGCATATTGCTGCCTTTGAAGGGTTTTGGATACGAGGGAAGATCACATGCATGTCTTGTCGCGCACGCACACACACACACACACACACACACAAAAAGGTGACAGGTGTTTCCAGGACACCAGTCAATGCATTCCTGAGGCCCCTAAAAAAAAAGTCAAACATTAAAATCAGTTATATGGACTCACAAAGACAAACAAACAGCACTGAAGGACGTGTTGGCTTATCCGATCATCACCGTTATCGAGCAGATGTGCGGCTCGATAAGAAAAAACTGTCCAGAAACACTTTTCCTGAGATGTGTAATTAAAAAGACTTTTAACAGCTGTTTTGGCGGCTTTGTGACTGACTTTTGTAATTGATGTAATGCAAGAGTGAAGAAGCATGAAACAGGCAACATAACCAACATGAAATTTGATTTGGAGAACTGTCTGATACCAAAGACTGAGGCCAATCCATAACCAGAAATATGAACAAAACTGTGAAAAATAAAACTACCTTTACTGCCTGCAGCTATCCCCCCACCCCCGGCATGCCATGTAAAATTCCACTCTGTTGAATTAAATTTGCTGTATTAAAAATCTCTCTGTCTATGCCTCTCAGTAGCTAATTTTTTGGTTTTTTTTTTAATTTTCAAAGATGTAAGCCAAGTGAGGGTTTGTGCTGGTGTGTACTGTAAACCTGACCCCATGTGCCGGCTTACCAAGCCAGAGTTCACCAGTATGTTTTTCTGGTCTGTCTGTGTAGAAATTATACATTTCTAAAGCATAATAAAACAAATGTGAGAATTTCAGAGAGATAATATGTGCATATTGCCTTTTGTCTTTGTAAGGCAGAGGTTATGTGGAAAGCTATCAACACCAGCTGAGCTCAGACTGGTCCAACACAAATTTATTTAAATCACTGAACAAATGAGGGATATGTGGGGATTCAGAGTTCTGGCAGCAGGCTGGGGGTGTCATTCAATGTATTTAACGGAATGTGTGCACAGGTCATTTATTTGCTGATTGCTTTCCTCTTCACTGATGAAATACTGCAGCAATCAGTGTTTTCATGTTATATGAAAGTGTAAAAGTTGCGCCTGCGCTTTTGTTGCCCTGCGACAGGCTGCTGACCGGTCCAGGGAGTGTCCTGCCTCCCACTGAGGCTCCAGGGACGAAGGGATGCTACTGATCCTTCATCTGTCATTTTTGTATAAATCACTGCTAATTACCACCAAGTCCAGAAGGACACCATTATGATTAAACTCAGCCCTTTCCCAGGGCTGTTTAGTGATCGTTTGAGCCATTTGTCTTCAGACCTGTGGAGACGCTCGGCTGCATGGACGCCGCCGCTGAACTGCAGTTTCTGAAGAGGGAACCTCAGCCCTGTTTTGAGAACATAAAGTACTCCAAAAACATAAAACTGTGAACATGTTAATTTCCTTGACAACTAGGCAAACGCCATCTGCTGCTGTAGATCATATGAGAGCAACTCCAACACCTTAAGCTACTTATGGATAAACACATAAAAGAAGACATTATTTGCAACAGTTATTATGTGTAAAGGTAATTTTTGTAATTCACCTAAAAATATGTCTTTGAAGTTATTTCAAGATCACAAGTTAATTATATTTAAATAACAAATTGTTTTGTTGTAATAGCAAATTAATTTAACACAAACATCAGCTTTTGTTTCCCTCAGGGTCACAGTGTAGTTATGGAGAGCTCAGTAAAGTAGCTGAAGCAGCCTCGGCTGAAGGGCTGTGTCCTGAGACTTCCTCTAACCGGAGGCTACCACAGGATACATGTGCAGCTCAAGGTCGCTGAATCCTACATGACAAATCTATGTTTCAAATTTAAAGATAATTTTGTGCTTTTCACGTATTCTTTAAGTCTATTAGCATGAATCATGCTGAAAGTGTTCTCCTGAAACTGCTGCCCTAGAAAAGCATTCTGGGGGAAGGACTGCACGTCCTCATTTTCTCTTCACTGTGGGTCCGGAGCTCCACACTGTGAAGGTAAATAAAAAATTAAAATTGAAATATGAGTGAGAATGAGCAGACACTTCACCCATGTGAATTTTTTGTGTGTTTGTGGGTATTGTTGTGTAGACACACAGAAACCCTGCTGTTGTCAAATGATGCAGCAATTAAATCAGCAATAATAACATGTGAGTTATTGAAATGTTTTATTTCTTCCTCCATAGTTACCTTTACTTAAGCATTAGCTCTTTTAGCGCTATTAGCTTTTTAAAATTGCATTATTTTATGTGTTTCAGTTAAAAATATGTATAGTTCTAAGTGGTGTGTGTGTGTGTGTGTGTGTGTGATGGCTGCTTTGCTTTGACAGGTCTGTGTAGGATCTCAGTATTTTTTGAATAGAACTCAAAAGTCTTCTTTATTTTTCCTTTAAACTTATTTTAATTTACATCTTGACATTTTAATGAGTTACCTTATAACCAGGCACACCTTAAATAAAAGTATTTCTTTAGTGTTTGCTAAAAACTAGATTCTATGTATACATTTCCTCTTTAAATCTGGAGCTGTGTGTACTTCTACTGTGTGAAAGGCTGAAATGTATCAGCATCATCACATAAACGTATTATTAGCCGAGTAAGGAATGAGGTGAATGCTGCTGCTCTTTGGGGTGAAAATGCATCATTTCAATATCATACACGTCTCCTGTGAAATGCAGTAATCGCTGTTCTGACTGTAGTGTTGGTGAGCATTCAGACACTTAAGTTACCTTTTTTTGTTTCCAAAGCTACCCTGTATGATGGTTATTAGCAAATATATTTACTTTTCTCCTCTTGTCATCAGGTGGGATGGAAATGCAGTGAAAAATAATTACTGTCCTAAAACTATGAAGTATATAAGATAACAACCTCATTTAAAAAGTCCTTTTAAATGCTTTGACAGATTGAGACGTGCAGTGACATCTGCACAGTGATCATGGGAGACACAACTGTCACAAGTTTGACTCTATACACACTTTCTGTATCTGTAGCATGACCCTGTCCTTAGTGGATGGAGGACTCCACCCCACAGTGTGCTGAGATGGCTTCCACTTCCACACTGCTGCATTCCTTCACTGAATTCCAGTGGGAATGTCGGTACTGGCATCCTGACTTTACTAGATTCTAGATTTTAAAGACTTTCATAGATATTCATAGATTTTGGTCCAGCTTCTTACATGTTCCTCAGTTTCAAACTGAAGCAGAGCTGAACTGAGACACTGAGAGCAAAGTGCTCTATTGGGGTGATATGGGACTATGAGGTCTTTGAGATAAGATGGGGCCTGATTATTCAAGACCTTGTATGTTAGGAGAAGGATTTTAAATTCTACTCTAGATTTAACAGGGAGCCAATGAAGAGAAGCCAATATGGGAGAAATCTGCTCTCTCTTTCTAGTCCCTGTCAGTACTCTAGCTGCAGCATTTTGGATCAGCTGAAGGCTTTTCAGGGAGCTTTTAGGACAGCCTGATAATAATGAATTACAGTAGTCCAGCCTAGAAGTAATAAATGCATGGATTAACTTTTCAGCATCAGTCTGAGAAAGGATGTTTCTAATTTTATAAATATTGCACAAGTGCAAAAAAGCGGTCCTACATATTTGTTTAATATGTGCATTGAAGGACATATCCTGGTCAAAAATGACTCCAAGATTTCTCACAGTGTTACTGGGGGCCAAAGTAATGCCATCCAGAGTAAGTATCTGGTTTGACACCATGTTTCTAAGATTTGTGGGGCCGAGTACAAGAACTTCAGTTTGATCTGAATTTAGCAGCAGGAAATTAGAGGTCATCCAGGCCTTTATGTCTTTAAGACATTCCTGCAGTTTAACTAATTGATGTGTATCATCTGGCTTCTTGGATAGATGAATTAATTTTATGAAGTTCAACATGGGCATAGGATTTGCATGCACATTCAGGGGACACATTAAGCAAGCATGCCTTTTCTACATCAGTGTTAATTAAACTGGTAACTGGTTCTTATCTCTCAAAGCTTTATACAACACATTTGCATTCATGCAAGCACTTTTTTCTACATCAAAGTGCTTTCCATCTAAGATTTACACGTTCACACACTGGGCTCAATATCTTGCCCAAGGATACAGATTAGAGCAGCCAGGAATCAAACTGCCAACCTTCTGAGTAGTACTAGATGACCTGCTGTACCTCCTGAGCCATGTGTCAAGTGAAAAAAATGAGACAAAGCTATTCTAAACTCACAAAACGTTACCTGGAACTCATAACGTTCTCAGGCTTTTGAGAACCTTCCTGTGTATCAGCACCTAGATGGATAGAAGACCTGCCAATAGAGGTTTCTGGGAAAATAGTTTTTTTTAGTCGTTTGTGTGTGAACTGCCTTTAAGCTCTGATTGGTGTTGTCTGCGTAGTTGCTTCAGATTAATTGAAGTGACTGAGCTGTTATGCCACATGCTTAAAAAGAAGCACCTCTATGAAGAATCATCCCTTCTGTCAGTGCCATCAGTAATGCTGTAGTTCATGTTTTAAGCTACTCAGTAAGGTCCGTGAGAGTTCCCTGCACATCGGTTCCTGGCAGGTAATGCTGGAGAGCAGACGTGCCAGCCCAATTAGCCCTGAGTAAACCTTTGTTTGTTTGTGGTTCACACATTTGTTAATTCTTTGACTTATTCTTTTACAAAGATGAAAAGGTAAACAGATTTTGGAAGGAAAACAGGCATGACAGTTTTTTTTTTAATAGAATGAATTGGGGATGAATCATCTTCAGTCATGATCGTGCATCAATAGCAAATTTTATTGCTTCATTTCCAAAGTTGTTCAGTTTGTTAGAGAGACAGATGAATACTAATCCACTCTGTGTGAGCGAGGCCATTCTACATTCTGCAGCTGCAGCATAGAAACTATATGTCATAATTAACTTATCATATAATAGAGAATGGATGTGTGAGCGGGCCCCGCTGCTTACCAGAGTGCAAAAATGTACTTTGTTGTCTTTCCAGTGTCACCCAGACAGCAATGCAATCCATGTTTCTTTAAGTGTGACTGTTCTGTTTGTTCAGCATCACTGACATGCAGCACATAGGAATCAATGTAAGAGCTGACGTGCTCAGGCTTTCTAACTAGTTGCTGTATCTGCAAAGTCTGCAGTGTCAGATAACAAACTTCGGCACTTTTTAAGCAATTTTTAATACCTGCCCTCAATCTTTTTTATGCATTACTCTAAAAGACACATGGCACCCTAACCATAAAAATAGCTGCCTGGTAGCCCAGAAGATCAATCAATGTAATAGAATGAGTAAATGTAAATGTGCAGCTCCATTTCCCATAACTGTAGCTATGCAGCTATCAGAGGCCACCGCAATCTGTCCCTGTCACACCGCGGCTGAGGGAGAGGCCTCAATAATATATTCAGGCAGGGAAATTAAATAAAGGTGGTGCTTGTCATCACTATGGGAGTGTGTGCGTGTGTGTGTGCGCGCGTGCGTGCGTGCGTGCGTGCACATTTCAAACAGGACTCATAAATTCAAGCGGAATTAAAGTAAGCAGCATCAAACATGGTCTAAATACCATGCTTATGAAGTTTCCTTTGTGGCGTGTGCCTATCATACTGCACAGACACACATGCCCCAAGATTGTACTTCATTTGCAAGCCTTTAAACATGTGTGTGAAAGGACAGGAGGAACACAGCACACCACAGTTACTTAGAATTGATTCAGCACTTAGCTCAAATCCAGAAAACATTCATTAGATGAAAAATGCTGAGAGTGCAGGATTGAAATAAATGAAAGGTCAGTTTGGGGTAAATTCTTCAGTTTGCATACAGTGCAGCGTATCAGTGTAAGCGCATAAAAGACCTGAATCTGTAATGCTTTACATGCAGTATGGCTTCCAAGAATGAATTAAATATGGAGGTATATATTTCTGCATTTATGCAGGAGCCTGGTTACATTCATATGCTGCAGTTCTCCCCCTCAAATTTCTGCCATCTTCCTCATATCGTTTCTGCAGATTTGATCAACTCTTGCTCAAAACTGGACATTTGCACTTGGACACAAACTGGTGCTAGCAGAGATTTTCTGTACTCCAGCTGAACCAGAGAGCAGAATTGTGGGGGTGCAGTCCTCATGGCTGCAAGTGCCCTGCTGAAATCCCAACCGCCTTTTACTGAAAGTCTCTTATTTCATTTTTTTTCATGCAAACTTAAGATTTTATAATATTCTCAATAGTATTTGTCCTCTGCATGCCTCTGTAATTGTTTATTTATATGTTGGCTGGTTTGGAGTGTTTAATTTTTACCTAATGTGACCCTAATTGGGCATTCTGAGACCTAAGGTTCATTTCACAAAGATAATTGCTGTGATTATGGATTACATATATGTGTAATTGTATCTGTTGCATGAAGCAGTTTAGTTGTTGGTGCAGTCACTCCTGTTTAAATTAAGACGTTTTAAAGCGACAGTATCTGAGCTCAGCTCTGTTCAGAATTCAGCTCATTTATAAGGACATTTACTTTGTTTCCATAACAAACCACAAAGTATGAGCCACGTCTTTCTTTCAAAGCAGGCGTCTCTGATTGTTACCATGTTAGAATCAGGCCAGATTTACTGAGTGCAGCTGCTGCAGATCCATTAACGATGCACTCATTCATAAAGAAAGACATTATAATGACTTTGTTCACTATAGAGTGTCATTATTATAGAGTTGATAGGTCTTCAGAGTATGTATTAACCATAATAGCAGAGTTATGTTATGTGGACAGCTGAGTGTGTTCTGGCACGAGTATGGAGCTAACCTGTGAGAACACAAAACGTTATTTAGCATCAGATCATGAACCTTAATGAGGTTAGTGTTACTGTAATATGCTTGTTAATGTGCTCACTCTTTTGGCACGCTGCAAGTATTTGAGCAAAGTTAATATTACATATTGTTTGTCTGTCCCATTTAATACTGCATTATTTCCGTGGGGTATGAAACATATGCTAGTGAGAAGAACAACAATTAAAGCAAATAAAATGAAGCCTAAAAATTTGGGCTAAGGACTCGGTGGTTTAACTTATTTTACAAAAACATTTGGGCCAAATTAAGACTGATCTAGTCCCACAGAGCAGTCTACAGTATCTTTGTGGCAGTAGGTGTTTTCACAAGCTTCAGTCACACGGTCAAGGATTACGGGTAGATCGCAGCTAATCTGTGCAACCAACAGTACATCAAATGTGCAGCAAAGAGAACACTCCAATATCTGTGAAATAAGAAGCATACTCTCAAATTAAAGGACTATCAGTCGGCTCGAGGCGCTGATAAATGCATATTTGTTGTAAAAATAAAGAAAAACAGAGGAAGAAAAAAGTAACAATTTAATTTTATTTATATAGCTCCAAATCACAACAGGTGCTTCATATTGTAAGGTAATGACCAAACAGCAGGATAAAGGGATGTTTTCATCACTAATCGCAGTATTTTATCATAAATATTAACTGACAATGACAGAAAACTACTGTTAGCTCTCTAGTCACTTAACAGCCTAGAACACTGTAAAAATAACTTGTTGTTGATTTGGCAACTTTTTCTGTCTGAAACAAGTTTTCAGAGCTAAGGGATTATACCAGTCACATGCTAATGGGATCTCCTTCGAGCCTCAGCTCATCCTCCTGCCAGGTTTAGTCACATCCCATTAATATTTGACTAGCATTGTTCCACTTTGAAAAAAGAACGCATGTTTCATAAACCTGGCTCTGGTAACAGCCTTACATTAATGCATTAACATCTTGGGGTCTCTTCAGTTATATTCCAACATGGGTACATCTTCGTTAGCTCTTTTATTTAGAAAGACCTTTGTTCGGAGTTAACCCTTTGACCTGTTAACTGTGACAGTAACAACTGTTTGTATATTGTTCCACTGACATCAGTCCAACACCACATATGATAATATATCAAAATGCTGCAAGATTTGGATACATGATTACACTGGTGCTGGTTTTCATACTATAATGTGCATCTTACAGTTGACAGTGATGGTGATAGTTTGGTAGTAAAAGTCCAATTTCTTTATCTAGTCCACACCAGCAGTCTAAAGGTGCTTTATAATAGAAATCAGATGGACAATATCAGAGAGTTTGTAGCACAGAGAGATCATGAAAAACAAACAGGGAAAAAGCTACAGGCAGGAGTACACAGAAGTTAATGACATGCAGGAGTAGCATGGAAACACATGAGGAATGAAAAGCAGAGCTCAGATCATCGAGGAAAGTCCATCCAGCAAGCTGAGCCTGCAGCAGCACAGCTGAAGGATGGTTCACAGAGGCTCTAATTTTCTCGGATGTTGTGCTGGAAAAACTTTTTCTGGATCTTTGACTCTCCTGTCCTGTCCCAGTTTGGCTTTCATAAGCCGGGACAGGATGTGAGAGCTGCAGATCAGTCACTTGGTTCAACGTTTCTTCTCCTCGGGGCTGCTGTCCATCAAAGTCATCTAACTTTATGTATTGGGAGCGTGCCGCTGCATCTGAAAAAATTAGACCTTACCTTTTTGAATTACATTATGAAAAATAAAAATGTTTTCATGATATTCTCATTTTTTAGATGCACTGGTGTGCACCAAACCAGCTCTGAATGACTCGGCAGTTTTTGTAGCTACAGTACAGGAACATACTGCCTCCATTAGTGCCATGAAACATTAAGACAAATGATAATTTAGCACCACCTTCATATGAACACATTCTACTCCTCTATTATCTTCAGTGATTTTTTCCAGTAAGGTATCTCATATCTTATCCTACATACAGCAGCAATGCCAATAAAAATGGGTTTCAACATATTTCTGAAACTTTATTTACAATGCTCTTTTTCCAGTCTGACATAAACTGGCATTAGCCTAATTAAGACAAGACAGTCACCTAACATTAGACAGTTTTTAAAAATACTGCTTTTTTTGAGGCTGGGACTCGAACCTGCGCCGCCCACGCCATATGCATATGGGTGCCTGGTCCACCACTGTGCCACCTGGGCGCCCCTTAAAAAAAAAATACTTTTGACATCAAATTCAGTGTATCCATAAAAGTAAAATATAAAACTGCTTAGTTGTGGCATTTCTTTAATTGGAGCATAAAAAAATAAGCAGAGGTTTGGTATTCTATAAAGGACCCAGAACCCATAGTCCATCATAGATGCCTCTCACATGTCTGAACACAGGCATACATATAATATATCTGTTACTTTGATACATTATAACTAAACATTCCTGCAGACCAAGCACAGCACTCCCAGACAGCCGTGGTCTCCCACAACACCACAGTGTCACATGAAACATCGATTAACTGCACCAGAACAAGCCCAGACGATCCACAGGAAGTGCTGCCATCGTCCCCGTGCCCGCCCTCACAGGCTGCACACACACATATACAGAGAACAGTATTTGAAACGGTGGTTTTAATGTTGTGACTCATTAATAAGCTATCTTTTTGAGCTGGTATTTTATGAATTAACCACTCTCATAGCATGTAGTTTAGCCACTCCCTTTAGTTTAGCTCAAGCATCACAAATAAATTCTGTGTGCCGAAGCACTGTTCAAACAGTTCTGGAGATTTCCTTTTTTAAAACACAAACATAATAAGAATAAAAACAAGAGAAACAGGAGAACAAAGCATTTCTGAAATCGACATTTGAAGCAGAACTTTTCTTCTTTTTGTCTCTAATCAGCCTGTGGTGGTGTCTCCACTCTCCTCTTGATTTGCTAAAAGCAAATTCATGTCGCTGTGTACCCACGCAGCAGATGAGTAAACAGAAGTTTAAAATGTGTTGTGAAGTATTAAAAATGAGGCAGAGACGTGGAGCAGAGCTACAGGGAACAGCATGAAGATGAAGAACTGCAGCAGGCGTTATCACAAACACTGTGTCAAAGAGCAAACACACAAATTTGTCCAAATACATCCATCAGGGCACATGTTGTATCCACTGTGAAATACTATATTTATTCAAGAATCCAACTTTCAAACACCCCATTTTTATTGCACTCCTGCGCCTTTGAAGAGCTGGAAGTGACTAGATGCTCCCAGTGAATGTCAGGCTGATTTACATGTGGCATGGAGCAAGAGGTGTCATCACATTATTGCTGTCTGGTGTGAGTGAGAGTAACCCTCAACCCTTCCCATTATTGCATTACCTCCTCAGAGGGACGTGCAGCACGAAAACAAGAAACTCTCTCAGCATAAAAACAGGAAACCATACATTTTATAATTATGCTGCAGAGGATGTGCTCTTCTTCACCCTGTTACCCTACTCCCTCCCCATTTCCCTTTCTCTGAAGTTTCCTCACTGTATATGTGAGCTGATGTTTACATGTCTCCGGGAAGCCAATTAAAAGCTAGCCTGTGGCTAGGCTGCACATGATAAAAGTGCATAAAATGACACATCCTGAATATATTCATATTCATCCTCCTAATTCACCTGTGGAAGTCATGATGTGCTAATCAAACAGTGTTGGGTTTTGCGTTGATTTGCATGTAACTGATGTGGTTCAATGGCATAAATAATGCTCACGAGCAGAAAGTGGAGGGCTAACCCTGTGGCCAGAAAGGTGTTTACAAATGTTCCATCGCCCACCAAGTTACTCATAATCAACATACTCAGCTCTCTGTAATCTCAACTTATTGATTACATGAAACATGTTTTTTTAGACTAATACATCGATTTATTCAGAAACCAAAAAGGAATAATGGAATGATGGCATTTATGACCACTGCAGACCACCTGTAACCATACAGTACAGTGTTTTATTCTATACACTTTTAGCAATTTATCCACTTCACATCCGTGGCCAGGTTCAAATCCAGTTAATCTAACATGCATGTGGAAGGAACCCCAAGAAAACCCATGCAGGTGTAGGCAGAACATGCGAACTCCACAAGCTGGAGACTGAACGTCCTTACTCTGAGCCGCCATGCAGGAAAGAGGTCCTCGCGCAGACTCTTTGTTTACAAAGAGAGTTTTTTGATTCTGCAAACTTCAGTCATAATTCACGTTCAGGTGGCAGCGCAGCAACTTGGCCTTGCCTAAAATTCACATTTGCATTAAAATTTTGTGACAGTATTTTATTAAGAATTAAAATTGCACGTCCTTGAGTACTATCTAGTAAACTTAGTTTAACACCTGCCCTGTGTCGGCCCTGTCGGCTCTTTAGAGCGTGCCTCTGAACTGTTAAACCCTGCTCTGCACAGTCACGCTTGGATTTAGTTTTTGGCTTTGCTGTGGTCTCTGCTGACTGCAGTGGAGCTCAGGACTGAAGCTGGGGTGCAGTTAGGTCCTGATCACACCTGTTTCTGCAATCATAACTAGAATTAAGGAATAATTGATAGAGGTGAATAATTAAGGTGATTATTGCTACTGTAAATGTGCCCATTTTTCTTGTTTTGGAGATGCTCGCGTGGATCTCGTGAATCTTTGGGACATTTAACTCAAACACTTGGAAGCAGCTTCATCAAACCAGGATTCAGGTGCTAAAGAATCTGCAGGTCTGCGTGCCCATAAACACAAAAGTCTTATTTTGTGTTCTCGGAGGTGGTCAAAGGTGGGGGGACTTTCTCAGAGCCACTGGCAGGAGGCAGCAGTCATAACTTTATTGTAAAGTAAACCGCACATTTCTGCTGTTTGCAGTAATTGCAGGTTTTGTGTGTAATTTGTGTATTTCATTCATAACTGCTTATGGTAAGTAGCAAGAAAACCCACATTTTCTCCTAATGTGGGTGCAAATAAATTAGATATGTGAATTCTTCCTTCCTGAGCGAAAGGTTACCTCAGTGCAGTAATAATCAGGGTCCTCTAATATGCAGCAGCACAATACTCTCTCCACTTGAATGCTCTTCTTATTATCAGTGTGCCAATTGCAACCAGTTGTTCCCACAAGAATGTCACATCCATGGTTGGGTGGCGCCATTTAATTTGTCATTCAATCTTGTTTATACTGAATAAACCTGCTCCCCTGTGGGTCTGACTGCATGGATGTGGTGCTATCACAACCAGTCCAACAACCGCTTCAAAGAACCAAAACATCCAGCACTGGAAGACATCCATCCACAGCAGAAGTTCACTAAAGTTCAGGTAATGTTGCCTGTAATTTTGTTCAGCATCACTGAGAGGAACATGATTCCTAAAAGATATCCCAAAACACAAATATCTGTGATGTGTTCTGAATGTGGACAAAGTTTTTCGAACATCAGCATAAATTTTACAAAAAGGTAAAACATGCAAGTTTAATGAGTTTACAACAAAACACAAACTCGTTACAGTTCTCAGACCTGGAACCAAACAGAAGAATGAAGCACAACGGGACGAGAAAAGCTGAGAATAAGTAATTGAAAGTGATACAAAATACTCTCCTATAATCTGCAGCACTTTATTCAGAAATTTGCTGTAGGTTGAAATATAAATGAAATCAAATGATCAGTTTTAATGTAAACATTCTCCACTAAAGCAGCCTTAAAACGTGTAAAAGTATCCATGCAAATGTTCTCCAGCAGTCAGCAAGCATCATAATACAAATGATTTCCTCAGTTTGACACATTGTTCCTTCATTTCAATAATGCACACAATCCATAGCTTTTGTTTGCTGTATTTGATCATTTACTTACTAATGAAGAGGTTAGCTTGTCCTCTGACACACACACACACACACGTACGTGCAGAAACATGTAAATACTTCTATGTTCGATGATGTAGAATCTCACTTTAATAATGGAGCCGCGTCTTGGCCATCATTTATTCATGCTCTCCTCTCTGCGCTGGGTTCCTTTCTGATCCTTATGCCACGGACGCTGGAGAAAATTTCCAGCTCCGCTGTAAAGTTTTCATTTGAATCTGTCGTGTCTGACACAGCAGCAACGTACAGGTGATAATATCAGACCCAAATACATATCTTAACACATCAGCCTTTTTTCCGAGTCTGTCAGCTGAGACTAATTAATCTAATCTGACTTTTCCATCGAGTGAGGTGAGGGGAAAACATTTTTAAACATCCCCTCTGATCGACTGGATTTAAAATTAGGCAAAGGGAGCGGTGACGGGCTTTATTGTGAGGATGGTTCTCCTCAGTGTTTCCTGTGATCGTATCTCTGCCCTGCCGTGCTTTTACTCAGTGACTCTACAAGTGAGCAGCCCTGTCATTACCACGACAACTGTGATAATGATTTATGCTAAGTAGGGATAATGTCTTCTGAGCTAAGTATAATATAAAAGTGCAATAACAATTACACTGAGCACATTTGCAAAATGGGAGCTCAGCGACTCAGTGCTTTCAGACCGTTAAGCTCAGAGAATGAAGTAGGCTGGGCCTCCTCGGCCCACGAAGCCTCACAGATGTAGGGACAGTGTGAAAAGTGCAGGATAGCAGAGGAGCTCATTGGGCTTTTATAATTATTTTACAATGTATATTATAAAGGAAAGCTGAAGTAAGAAAATACATACTTTACAAATTCATGGGTATAAAGGTGTACTTTGGTCTTTGCACACAATCCTGAGTCAGGTGGTTTGTAAAAACCCAATAATACATGCAGATCTATACTCCTGTAATCTCCCCGTACTGTTAGCCATCAGGGATGCCCACACCGATCTTTCCTATAGACCTCACCAGGGCATTCACCTAGTGCAAAACTCACCATCTTCATTATTATATATATATATATATATATATATATATATATATATATATACTTATTTTATTTTTTACATGTCTATATTTTTATACATTCCGTTTTACTTTGTGTATTTTTAGAAGTTCTATTTTATATTTTAGAAAGTGTGACTTTCTACAGCATGGCACTGAACAGGAGTGGCCCTCCAATCTCGTACATTCTGTAGAATGTACAATAAAGACATTCTATTCTATTCTGTTCTATTCTATTCTGTTCTATTCCCACTCAGTCCCAGTCTGCCCCCAGGTTCCTCCCATTTTGTCTCACTTAGGAGGTGTTCAGAAGTTATTCAAGTTCAAAGCTTTGTCATACACACAGTGAAGAAACATTGTTTCCTTGTACAATGAAATTTTTACTCTGCTGCCCACACTGGATGTCAAAATACCAAAAATAGATAAAATTAAGCATGCAATAAAAATAAATATAACTTTGGAAGAATAACAAGTTATTTACATTGTGCATATATCCTATGTTGCAACAGTAAAAATGGTCTGAACATACATGTGCAGCTGTATGCAGACAAATAAACGGTGACAGTCAAGTGCAGTGCAGTAATGTCTATGAGGGAGTTATCAGCTCAGCTGTTTAGGAGTCTGATTGCTGTGGGAAAGAGAGAGTTCTTTAGTCTTGTGGTCCTACATTTCTCACTATACCTCCGGCCTGAAGGTAGTAGTGTAAATAATCCATGTTAGGGGTGGGTGGGATCTTTGATGACGGAGGCAGCTCTCCTGTGACCTCTGTGACGGTAGATGCTCTGCAGAGAGGGTTGTGCAGTCCCGGTGATTTTTGTGGCAGTCTGTACCACTCTCTGCAGGCGTTTGCGGTCCTTCACAGTAGCACTGTCACACCACACAGTGATGCACCTGGTCAAGATGGATTCAATAGATGCATCTGTAGAAGTTGCTGAGGATTTTGGTTGACATGCCAAATTTCCTGAGCCTCCTCAGAAAATACAGCCGCTGCTGAGCCCTCTTCAGCACCTGTGTGGTGTTCAGTGTCCAGGAGAGGTCATCACTGATGTAGACCCCCTAGGTACTTAAAGCTGCTCACCCTCTCCACCTCAAGGCCTTGGATAAACAGTGGTCGATGAGGTCTCCTCTCCTTCCTCATGTCCACTATCATCTCCTTGGTCTTGTCAGTGTTCAGGGTGAGGTTGTTGTCCACGCACCATGTCACCAGACTGCTCACCTCCCTCCTGTAGGCTGCCTCGTCTCCGCCAGTGATACAGCCTATCACAGCGGGGTCATCTGCAAACTTTAGGAGGATGTTGTCTGGGGTGTGAGGCGATGCAGTCGTAAGTGAACAGGGTGTAGAGGATAGGGCTGAGGACACAGCCCTGCGGGGTACCAATGTTAGTGGTGATGCTGCCTGAGGTCCTGTTTCCAATCCTGACAGACTGGGGCCTGCTAGTCAGGAAGTTTAAGAGGCAGTCACAGAGGGTGGGATGCCCGCAGGCCACAGATTGCCAAAGATTAGTTCCAAGTTAGAATCCTGCAATGTCCAGTGATCCCACTAGATGGTGCACCCCAGACACAATGGACATTGTTCCTTCTTTGTCACCTTTGATTCACCTTTCACCCCCGAAAAGATGAAGTAGAACGGCCAAGGCTTTGAGCCCTGCAGTATACGAGTGGAGCAAAACAAAGGCAAGTGGGCAGTGAGAGCCAAGTGTTTAATAAAAGGAGTGGGCAGCTAACATCAGTCACCACTTTTCCACAAAGCATACTAACTATGCTAACAAGCAGTCAATGCAGAGGCTGTTAGCCAATCTGTAGACTCAGCAAAATCTTTTTCACCAACAAACTGCTCTTCAAGAGTCAAACACCAAGGCAAGTTATTTACGTGCACATGCAAATTAGCAAAGGCCAGCAAACCTCCCTCAAAGAGGAGTTAATGAAAGAATGCATGGCAGATACAGCAGGTCTCTTGTGTCCAGAGAGCAAAAACAAATTTATCATGCAGGACAGTGACTCACCGTGTGAAGCTAATAGATGAAGAAAGAGATGGCTAAACAAAAAAGCAGAGCTGTCTAACTTAAAGTTGTTGGCACCAGACTTTAAAGACACCGCTCAGATCTTAATTTTTATCAGAGGAATTATTGACACTTTTGAGATAACAGGAATTCTTGACCATCGGATCCCTAACAGCATGTCCCGAGAGACTGAGGATACCTTGGTGTAAACTTGCAAATGTCACCATGGATGAAACATCGGGCTGCTGAAAAGATTCCAGGATATTAATTAACACCAAAAAAAGGGTGACCAACAACACTGTTCCCACTGAGATCTAAGTTTGTAATGTGATTTTAAAGTGACTCCTATGTCAAAAAGTTTGCCCACCCCGGACCTCAATTATTAGGGGTGGTTGTGGCTCAGGAGGTAGACCTACTAATCGGAAGGTTGGGGGTGTGAATGTGTGTGAATGTTAACAAGAGCTTCGATGTAGATGTAGGGGGGGGGGAGTGAGTGCTCAAGTAGAGTAGAAACGGCTATATAAGAACCAGCCCACTGACCCTGAGAGAGTCCTCTTCTATTCTTTTTTCATTCATTATTTTATTGTATATAACCAGGGTCCACTTTACCAGCTCGCACACATCTGCTGGCTGCTGTATCCATGAGCACTGCCTCAAACCTTCAGTCTTTCACTCCCGATATAAGAACATTTAGAGGCCTTCTGGGAGAAACCAGGTTCAGTTCATTAAAACCAAGTGCTGTAGTAACAGCATTGATGAGCTCTCTGAAACAGCTAAATTAATCAAACGCATCATCAGTGTCAAGAATGCAGCCACAGGCCTTTTGAAAATGGTTTTCATCCGCAAACATTATCCTGCTCTTTGTTCTCTGCTCACTGAAGACCGATCTGATCCTTACAAATGGCTCCGGAATGCCACCAATCAACCCAGAGTGCACTGTGCACACAAAGGTCATGGTGGGCTCATTATACCAATTAAACATTTAGGATTTTTAAACCAATAAAAATATTTGTTTTCAACATTGTGCTCTAGTAAGAGAGAACATTAACAGCATTTCAAAATAGCTGGAGAACTGCTGAAGGGAACCTCACAATGGGGTTGGTTCTTTGCCATGTGTAGACCTTTTACCCTCTGTTAATACCTGAATCTCGATTAGAGCTGCTTTAAGCTTTGCCTTACTTTGTTATTAAAATTCAGTTTAATACAGCTGGGTCAGTTTGGGAGCTGCAGTCTTTTTTAATGCAGGGCAAAGATTTGATGGACTCAATAAGTCTGAGAAGGACTCTCGCCAAATATCCTCAAGTAATTCCAAACACAACATAACCTCATTTACACATAACGGTCTACAAGCTGCACTCTCATGAAGGAGGTGCAGTGATGCAATGTAACGTTTTTTTCACTGAGTGTAGAAGAGCTCCAGGGAGCGTGTTTCAGAGTGAGGTTTCTTTAACCTTTCTGAGACTGAAACGCCCCACGCTGCACAAAGACAACAATTCAAGCCAAGTCTAAAAGTATTATCCCCGAGTCTGTGTGTGTGTGTGTAATAATACGCATGGCACATGACCTGCATATGTGTCACCGTACATGCATAAATTCCAGCTTGCACATGTGGGTATGGTGCTCTTCAGCTAAAAGTGTGCAGAAGTAGTAGGACAGGGACAGAGCAGGCCAAGGCCAGACAGCTAGAATAAATCCAATAAAATATGCAGGCAAGAAGAGTAAGTGGCAGAGAGCACCTTTACCTGCTTTCTTTTTCTTCCTGTGTCTATGGGGACCAAAGGCTGAGATGAAAACAGGAAATAGAGGGGATAAAAGAAGGAGGAGGGTAAAAAGTCCTTTCCCTGAATGGAGAGCGGGAGAGATGGCTGAGAATAGACAGGCTCGGGTCTCTCAGGGGTCACCCAAGGCCTCTAAAGCAGAACATTGCCTTTGTGCCTCTCTTTCTGTATTTTCACTGTTAACAGAAAAACTTTGGAAGAAAAGTAAAAACTAAAATGTGAACTTAGTATGCTTCTTTTTTCTCTTATGCTTGCAAATATCAGGATCTCTGGGTGGTCTTCTCAGTTTGTATATCTAAAAAGGAAACTAAAGACTGTCACTTCCTTTTTCAGGGACAACAAATTTAGATCGCACAACCAACTGTGTTACATGTGGGACTAAAAATAAATAAATCAATAACGAGCCACCCTTTTTAGTTTGCATCGTAACATTTCTTTGAGCATCTTTTCTGTGTCTGCAGGAACAGTATACAACTTAGCTGTTACTGTGTTTGCCACGTTAGCCTTTAGCACGTTTTAGTCACACACCTGTGCTGCCCTCCGTCAGTTCTATTATCACCGTTTGGTTTTTGCTGCTCTTTTTTAGTCGTTTTAGGTTTTACTTCATGTAGTCAGGCAGAATACACACATCACAAATACACACGTCTTATTGAGGCAGTGTTAGAAACAGAAGCCGTGCTAGTCCAACATCAGCAGCTTTCTATTTCATTCTTAAACACCAAACCAAGTCACAGTCTGTCGTCCTTAAAGTTAAGAGCAGAAGTTCAATGAGCAGCATTAGTATTTAATCCCTGCTGACAGCACAGCCTTGTATCGCTAACATATATGTGTTGTATGGGTAGAGGAAACAGCTTCATAGTGTAGTTGTGTGTTTGGTCAATGGCAAATGGAGCTGCGAGTCACTTAGCAATGCTCCACCTAAATTATTCTGCTCTCTGTGCATTCGGTAGCATTGCTCATTGGCCAGACCTCAGGGCCACGTCACTTACCCCTGCTGCAGTGACACACTTTCTCTCCCTGTGCCATCCCACCGGGGAACCTTTGAGACTTACTCATATTGGAGCGATGTAGCATGATCGCTGCTTACCGCTGCCTTGGGAATCTCTGTGATCTTCATCAGCCACATGCTGATCTTTCTACTCCCTTACCAGATGATGGTCTAACGCCATGTGGTGTATGCTTACAAACGCAGCACGCATTCCTCTCTTCTACCCTTTACATCCATGCTAATAATCCATAAACATTAAGTGAGCAAATCATAAAACACATACACATCTACCCTTATGCAGTCCCATGCTAAAATGCCATTCTTTAAAATGGTACCTAGTATAAACTACACAGATTTTAGATGTACTGTTATTCAAAATGTAAAATATTGTAGCATACTAAAATTTCTAAAATCACTCAAGCAAAAACTCACATGTGGAGACTGAGATCTCAGAAGCTCCATCCACACCTGCACTCCACAGGGAGATGCTGTTTTATTTAGCATTTAAACAAGCCCACTAACGCTGTGCTTCCAAGGAAGTTATTAACCCCACACATTACTTCACTCTTGGTGCAACATCTCTTTACAATAACAACTGTGAGCCGCATTAGCAGTAAAAACCTATAACCGGTTTGGACACACTCACCCATTCATATGAAAGGGTGAGTGTGTCCGAAGCTTTGACTGGTACTTTATGACAATAGCAGATACAGTAAACACAACAAATTTAACTCTGTAACAAACATACTGTCCATACAACCTATGTCTCCATGACAAAGTCTGAGGTGTTGAGGAAAACCTGTCCAGTTGCTGTGCTATGACAGATTTAATTAATTAATCGTGTATTTTTTAATTATTGATGTAATGATGTATAATTTAATTTTGGCACTTTTGGACTTCAGTAGAGTTCCGCCTGCTCTAGGATTTTAAATAGTAAATAGCTATTCCAGTAAAGGTTTTATAAATAAAAGTATGTATGTGTGTGACTGAGGCGTGTTGTATAAAGAGTAGACAAGCGCTTACAGTCTGTTATTAAACTGTTATTAGCTAATAAATGAGCTAATAGCAGCTAGAGAAGTCACTGTGTGAAGGTGTACTGGTGTACCTGCATGGTATTGCAGAGCGGTCAGCTTACAGACAGGTGCAGCAGAACAGCATACTGAATATCAACCCTAGCTAAGGACGAGCTTAAGCTAGTGTTAGCGAAGTCATCATAAAAGCACAGTGAAGTAGCTTGAAGACCGTACAAAAACTGAGTACTTTGACATGTAGCTGATGTTCTTCTGCATGTTAGGTTTTCACACTGTTGGCTTTAGTCCGCATTTATGCTGTTATCAAAGGATACGATTAACAAGTGACTGAAAACACACTGGCTCCATGCCTGTCTCCTTACTCCCCCTCATACTCCCTCCCTCTCCCACTCTTCCCTACATCCATCCTATGATTTAGCAACGTAAGTCACCTGCTATCATGCAGAACACAGCCTGTGCCCTACATTTGAAAAATAAAGAGATGTACTAAGACCCTCTGAATGCTGATGGTATTTTCTCAGAAAAACACTTCCATTTCCACAGAGTGTTCATACACTACACTGTCAAAGGTATTCAGTGGTCTGCCTTCACAGACACATGAACCTAATATGATGTGGGCCCACCCTTTGCAGCTATAACAGCTTCAGCTCTTCTGGGAAGTCTTTCCACAGGTTTAGGAGTGTTTATGGGAATTTCTGACCGTTCTTCCAGAAGCACATCTGTGAGGTCAGACACTGATGTTGGAGAGAAGGCCTGGCTCACAGTCTCCACTCTAATCCATCCCAAAGGTGTTCTATCAGGCTGAGGTCAGGACTCTGTGCAGGCCAGTCAAGTTCTTTTACCCCAAACTGGCTCATCCATGTCTTTATGGAGCTGCTTTGTGCTCTGGTGTGCAGTCATGTTGCATGGGTATCATCCTATGACGGTACCACGCTGGAACTCACTGAGCTACTGAGAGCGACCCATTCTTTCACTGATGTTTGTAGAAGCTCATTTTCAGTCTGCAGTTCTGCTGATAATTGACATGTAAACTGTTTGTTTAAAAACAAAAGATAACTTTATGTACTAACAAATTATTAACAAAGGTATATTTTTACTTTTGAGTGACTGATGCAGGTTTCTGGTCCTTGTTCATTCGTGCTCATAGAGAGGGGAAAATATGGACGTAGCTACCACATCCTCACTTGTTGGCTTCTTAACTCCCATTTTGAAGCCTTGAGAACATTTCTGCTGTCACTATCTTGCAAGACACTGGATATGACGAAAAGGGGCGGATTCAGCTGTGAAACTGCTCGCTCATTGGCTGATGACCATGATTACGTTGTTAGCCAATGACCACAGCTAATCCACTTTTTTTGAAACATTTTATGACAAAGAGTTGCAAAAGACGATGAACTCAGCAGCAAAGTGTTCAGAGAGGTCAAGAAAGAAAGCCTTTTTCCCACAGACCTCTGGATCAAATCCTCCTAAGTGTGACTAAGATTTACCAAATAGACTTCATCATTAATTAATTATCAGTAAATGGTAAATGGACTGGTTCTTGTGTAGCACTTTCTGCTCTACATGAGCACTCACAGCACTTTATACAGCATGTCTCATTCACACATTCATACAAACACTTTGTACATCTAAATGTTTTCTAGCTAACAGCCTCACACACTCCAGTGAAAGCATCAGGAGCAAATTGGGGTTCAGTATGTTGTGTTTAACAAGCTTAGTTGCTGGACCCAAGAAGCAGACAAAACAACTGACTTAGTGAAAGGGAGTTTATTTACAGTGACAGGTAAACTAGCTGTTCACAGAGCTGGGAATCAAGGAGAGTCTGGAAGAGAAGGAGAGACAGCGTCAGTACGACTGAGCGTAGGCTGGTGGAGCATATGCAGTGTCTGGAAGTATGAAGCCTTACTCAAAGGCCGGGGTGTAACGTTTGCCGGCCAGTCTGGGAATATGCATTCTCCCAACCGACCTGAAGGCCTGTGGTGACTGAGGCCTAACTCAGAAAGTGAAGAGAACTTTGTAGCTGCTCCATCCTCCGCTGTTTGCTTCACACAGAGAAAAACTGCAGTACGGAAGTTAAAATATGCAGACGAATGTTAATAATATATATATATATATATATATATATCTTATTCGATTAATTGATGGAATAATTGATAGAAGACTCGAGTGCTAAGATAGATAATTGCAGCCCTAAAGTGAATACATGAAGTAGGTTTAAAAGACCTAAAATAGATCAAATTCCCCCCTTTAGTGTGGGTAGCACTGATTGGCGGTGCTGCCTTTTAGAGTGGGCCTGTCTCTGTGGAGTTTACATGCTCTCCATCCGCCTGCATGGGTCTCCTCCAGATGCTCCCGATTCCTCCTACAGTCCAAAAACATGCGCATTTATGTTAATGGATGATTCTGAGTTGGCTATGGATGAGAGGGGGGTAAAACGGCTAAAGTGCGCACGGTAAAGCAAAGTCTGAATGTATGGTTAAATGTGGCTGGTGGTCAGTAAAACCAGAAAAGTCCTAGATAAATGCTAGCCCAGTCCATTAAACCCAGAAATGAGGTAGTCTGATATCTGAAAGTCCTTAAAGTACTAAAGTTGTCCCAGAAGAGCACTTCACTGTCAGACTGAGAGTGGGAGGCTCTTTACTATCAGGCAGCTCTCCTATGAAACCAGCCCCCAGTTTGAGTCAGAGACACTCTCCACTTTTAATATTAGGCTTCAAACTTTCCCTTTTGACAAGGTTTATAATTACAAATACAGAGTGACAGTCTAACAAGTTAACCAGGCCTGTATTCTGTTTGCCTTCCAACAACCTATACTATTAAACTACTGCAGAGTAAGAGTGAGACAGGTGCAGAGTGTGTGTCAGGTTTCCACTGTCAGCTGCATAAAAACGGCCGTCTTTCAGGGATTTTTTTATGCACACAAAAACGGGTGAGTGACACCACAGCTAAAAACAGCTACAGTGAAAATATCGCTTTCAGAGAGAAACCTCATTTGTAGAGCAAAGCCATTCCATCCCCTGAGCTGCAGCTTAATGCTCCGCTGCTTCCAACCACAGATTGTTGTGAATCACTTTGCCATTCCGACACACAACTCCAAACTTTAGACACAAAATTCATTTTCAAATAGAATTGTGAGGTGGTTGGCTCGGCGTATCCCCAGGCACAGAGTCTGCGTCAGCACTGCTATATTGGATTTGCAGGACTGATGAGTAGGATAGAGACTTGAATTTGAGTCCTCGGCCCTATTCCAGGAAGCAGGTTTAGCTAACAATTCTGGGTTTGTTAACCCTCATATGAGGGCTACTCTGAGTTTCCTGTTCCAGAAAGAGAGTTAGCTTTTCTCTGGACACTAGCTGTATTCCTTATTGTCACATCCTTCCAAAGCTGCTCTGAAATCTCTAAAATCTTGCTGAGCAGCTCATAGAGGGCTCTATAAAGGCTCAGACATCTGAAATATGATTCATTTTTCTGACAAAACTTTCATAACAGACTTGGTGAGGACCAGGAATGAGTTGTGACCTGCTATGATGTTTGATTTGGAGATGGTGGCATTGACAAAAAGACAGGGAAGGTGGAGCTGGAGGCGGAAGAGCTGAAGATGTTGAGTTTTGTTGGGAGTGATGTGGAGGATCAGGTTCAGAGTATATCAGGGAGACAGCTCAGGTTCAAAGGTTAGGGGATAAAGTTAGAGACGCAATGCTGTGATAGTTGGGACACAGGATGAGGACCACTGAGAAGATTCATGCACAACGTTGGTGTGACAGAAGAGGATGATGGGGATGGGCTGAGATGGTGGCAGATGTTCTGCTGAGGAGACCCCCAGAGGGAGCAGCCAAAGAAAAAGAAGAGTTTCCTCATAAAAATGTCCACTTTTGTAGTTTTGTCATGCAACAGGGTGTTTAATTTATTCATACTTAAAGCATTTCAAGTTGCATCAGAAAAATATAATCATATATCATGTGGGATTTTTTTTTTAACATATTGGAAGATTTCTAGCCCTTTGTTGTCCTTTTCTTCTTTTCCCGTATGTCAGGAAAGCATGAGGCTCTGCTCTGATCAAGCACTGACAGGAATAAGTGAATAACACTGATTATCTCTTCATCGTGGCACCTCTTAGTGGGTGGACTATATCAGGGAGCAAGTGAACATTTTGTCCTCAAGGTTGATGTGTTAAAAGCAGGAAAAATGGACAAGCGTGAGGATTTGAGTGGGGGTTGAGTCGTGATGGCTAAATACTCCTGAGGGGCGTTCCCAGTCTGCAGTGGTCAGTATCATTTCAAACCAGCGAGCGAGCATCTGTGGGATGTGCTGGGGAAACAAATGTGACCCACGGAGGCCCCACCTCACAACTTCAGGATTTAAAGGATCTGTCGATAACACCTTGGTGCAGTTACCACAGCATGCCTGCAGGGGTCTGGACGGGTCAGGGGGACGAGCGCAATATTAAGCAGGTGGTCATGATGTTTTACTATTACAGTCCAGTTAATTTTGAAAATTAATAATAAACATTGTTGAAATACTGTTGAATTGTACTTTCATTTCTTATGTGACAGCCAGTTGTTCACCCTATACAGATACTGATATTACTCAGGCTGTGTTGCATTGAATTATAGTGCATGTGGAACTTTATGACAAACTGGACTCCTTAAATTTTAATTGAATGTCTGCTCTGTAAACAGAAATAAAAAGATACAGTTTTGAAGGGAATTTGAAGCTGTGCCCCGGATTTTGTGGTGCAGTAACAGCCGTCCTTCTTTTAAACTCGTACTGAAATCTCTATCAGCTTGTAGAGTCTGATGTTCTTCTGTGTCAGTGGGAGAGTTGAGGATTCATGTACATACAGATGTAGCAACTGCGACTCAGTGCTGAAACTCTGTGCAAGTTCACAGTCTTTGTTCCTTCATCTCACTGGGACCCAGGGTAGGTTTTGTTTATGGGTAGGTTCTGAAGCAGTGAATAAAGATCCGGCTGAGGTGGCACACAGAGAGAGAAAGGTTATCCCGAGTGCTCTGTTTGTCAGTGCGTCTTTCATTCTTATTAGCGTGTTCCCTCTGTGTAACCCTCTGTGAAATTACTCATGTCACTGCTTTCAAGCCAATCAGGATGGCAGTTCAGGGTTGAAAGTAGACATGCACACCAAGTGGAATGAAGAGGGGGAAAATATCCGTAGCTACCATTTCTAAGCTGTAAAACAAATGATGTTATTCTCGCTCACAAACACAGCTGATGTGCCATGTTAGCGCTAAGTTTGGGATTGGTGTCACACTCCTGCGCTATGATTTCATCCAACCACGGCCTCCTGATAACAAGCAGGCAGAATCCTCCATCTGTAAACAAGCGTGGGTAATTGATTTCATGGGTGGAGGTATGCTACAGAATATCTGACATCTGGGCATTTAGAAGCACATGGATAATAATTTACTTGGATGGTGATGGCTGCTGATTGGCAGCCTTCCTGTAACCTATCCTTCAAACTCCATGCAAGCAAGATGTTCTTATAGTGTGAAAATATTACAGCTTTGAATATTTCGCACTTTGACAGGCATCAAAATATGGAGTGAAAATATACTGTATATTTTTACTAAAAAGTTAGGACTACACACTTCTCTCTTTGTCAGCAAGTTCTTTTATGAAAGGCAGACAGGCTGTCCTCCCAGCATTCAAATGTAGCTACAAATCCAAAGTCCTCAACTTCTACATCTCTCCCCGTCTCTCTCTTATTCACTACTCCTCAGTGGCTTCTTAATATTTGAAGTGTCCCTCACACCGTCTGCTTTTCAGAGGATCTGTAGGAAGCATTATTTTTTCAAAGGGTGAAGGTCATCATTATGCAAAAAGAAGGGTGGTCATCATGCATTATTCCAGCTTTGCAGCAGTTTCTCCTTTTTCTGAAAGTTATTTTATTCTCTTTTTATGAACTTTGAAAGCAGACTGTGGTGCTGGTTACATAAATCTAAATATATGATTTTCTTTTCACTCTCCATGGTCAAAAAATGAATCACAATTATAAATTTGAAGAAAAATACAATGCTGTCACCTGAGACTGCAGATAAAAACATTTCTTGACCCTCTGTAGTTTACACAATCATCTATATGCTGCAGAGAGCTTACTACCATCATGTAGCACCACAGTTCTTCTCTCAGCACCCTATCATCTGCTTTCTCTAGATCCACAAAGACACAGTGAAGCTCCTTCTGACCTTCTCCAACTTCTCCATCAACACTCAAAGCAAACATCACATCTGCAGTGCTCTTTCTGGGCATGCAGCCGTACTGCTGCTCACTGATCGTCACCTCTCTCCTTAACCCAGCTTCAGCAACTCTTTCTCATTTCTTCGTGGTGTGGCTCATCAGCTCTGTCCCCCTGTAGTTGCTGCAGCTCTGCACATCACCCTTGTTCTTGAAAATCAGTAGCAGTACACTTCTCCTCCATTCAGTCTGGTCAAAAATTCTACCCCCTCTCTTCCAGACATGGCCATACATCCACAGGTGTGTCATCTGGACCAACCACCTTTGCGTTCTTTATTCTTTTCATAGCTGCACTCACTTCCTCTTTTCTAATCCTCTGCACTTCCTGGTTCACTAACTGTCCTCCATCAATCCTCCTCTCCGTCTCATTTTCTACATTCATCAGTTCCTCAAAGTCCTCCTTCCATCTTCTCAATGCACTCTCTTCTTAACCTTAACCTGCTGCACATCCTTTCCAGCTTGATCTCTCTCCGCCAATCGATACGAGTCCTTTTCTCCTTCCATAGTGTCCAACCTCACGTACAGCTCACTCTAAGCCTTTTCCTCGTCTTTGTCTCTCTTTGCTGCACACCTAGCCTCCCAGTACTCCAGTCTGCTTTCTTCATCTCCCTGACTATCCCACTTTGTCTTTGCTAACCTCTTCCTTTGAATACTTCCTCAGTCCACGACCGAGTCTCTGGTTTTCTCTTTCCTCTGTCCAGAGGATTCACCAAACACTGCACCCTGAATTCTGTGCAACATTCTTCCTTCTTCAGCTTCCACCATTTAATCCTTGCCTCTGCCTTCACTCGCTTCCTCTTCTTGACATCCAGAGACATCCTACAGACTACATCTTCCCCTGCCATCACCCCGCAGGCTCCTGTGTCTTTCAGATTATACCTTCTGCAGATGTAGTCCACCTGTGTGCACCTTCCCCTACTCTTATACATCACCCTGTGTTCCTCCTTCTTGAAATATGTGATCACCACAGCCATTTCCATCCTTTTTGAGAAATCCACTGTCATCTGTCCTTCCGCTTTTCTCCTATTAACATCATACCTACACAACATCTCCTCATCATCTCTGTTCTCTTCACCTACCTGGTCTCCTGAATACACAACAGATCCACCTTCCTTCTCTCCATCACATCAGCCAACTCTCTCCCTTTACCAGTCATAGTTCCTACTCTCACCTCCACCCTCCTGCCTTTCCTTCTCTCTCGCTGCCTCCTAACACACCTTTCCCCGTTTCTCTTCCTTTACCTTTGGGAACAGTAGCACGGTTTCCACCAACAGCACCGGAGGCGCTCATTTTTTAACCCAGGCCCCGACTGGCTGGGTATGGAAATTTCATTCTTTATGATTCTCATGTTTGATCACACCAAGATTTTAATCCGGATGCCCTTCCTAACACAACGCTCCCATTTCTCCAGGCTTGGGACTGGCACTGGCAGCACACTGGCTTGTGTTCTAACCCAGTGTGACCGGTTTAATGAGAGACAGAACCAGAGGGAACGTGTGCTTCAGGGTCCCATGGGCAATGAGCCTACACTCTGCAGTTTTTTATATTACTATTGACACAATGAAAAGCTGAATTGAATTTATGAGGCTTCTCCTCTGAGAGGGAAGCTAGTACACACATCTGGTTGAGTCAGCAGAATAACATCAAAACTATTCACAATTTAATGGACTTCCGAGTGCCAAGGTCACAGCAATGTGAAAAAAGCATCGCCTGAAGCACACTTAGCCAACCCTGTCCTCTCTACATCCAGACTGCTTCTGATGAGCTAAACATCAGGGCCAGCTTTGCTGGAAATTGACACTTCTTGCCAAAGGCTTTATTTAAATATGTAGTTTCTCAGCAGGCATCCCTTCAGTGATATCCATACGACAAGACGAGCCATTCTGTTTTTCTGTTTAACTCTTCACTAGAACTCAAAATGACCACTGAAAGAGACCCCGAAAAGGAGAGTGTCAATTTTTGTTGAAAGAGAGTTCCAGCATCCTTCAAACATGTTTCTGACATCCTTCTTGAAATTCACAGCTGATGTTTGAACCATCTTGTGGGAAAGCATGTAGCTTAAAGCCGTGCCGTTCAAAATGCATCTAAAGCCTCCTTCCTCAATGCCTTTAATATGAGGTGGACATTTTTGTCCCTTACTGACTCCTATGTAATCAAACTTTAAATGTCTTTAATCTTTTTTAACAGCCTGTCCTGTCTGGCAGCATCAGAATCATGATCTCAATGTTGTGCCAAACACGTTTGCTTTTCCACGATGAGCTCTGTGAACTCTCGATAGGCTCCTTTTGTTAGTGTTTCCCTTTCATTTATTTATTTATTCATTTTTATTATTACTCACATGAATACATGTGCAGCACAGCAACACTGGAGCCGACAGGCAGGAGGAGAAAAGAGCGAGAGAAAACACACAAACAGAAAACACACAAACAAACAGCACCTTAAAAACTATAACCAATGTCTTTGATCTATCGCTATCACTTTTCATTTAAGTAACACCTCAAAAAGAAACTGTTGTCTGCAATTAAGCAATTTTTCTTACACCCCTCTGTCATGGAAGGTAATTTGCATCAAAGTGCAACCATTTGAAACTCCCCTCAGACATTACTGATGACACATTGTGCATTTTAGTTATTCTGCCTACCTACTAAGTCCAGCAGTGTTTAAAGCACAAATAACCTCAGGGCCTCACAGTCAGAGACAGTGAAAGATTGCAGCATTAAGTTTAGATTTTATAGTTGAGAGAGAAAACATTATTGATGGTCAGAACAATGTTTCTCTCATTAAACAAAGCTTCACCTCAAGAAAACAAATAACTTACCAAGATTATCATGGTTACCTTGGTCAGGTCTGGAGTCAGATCTCTGCATGGATGCTGCTTTTTTATTTTATTTTTTTATCTTTTCTTCTGGCTGCCTCCCGTTGTGGTGTTCCACTTTTAAGTGATTTTACAGAGCTTGCACAGTGGGAGACTTTACAGAAGCCCTCCCCTCCTGCTATTTTTGAATAATTTAAGTGCCTTGACTCTGTATCACGAAGAAGACAGCCTGCTTTGATATTGCATGTGCAGTTGGACCATTCCTCATACACCTTCCCTGTCAACGATAAAGCATGCCCCGTGGGGCCGGTGACAACAGCATCAAATGATTAATTAAGAAACACATTCCTCACTGACAGACGTTTCAATTACTGTGTTTGCACACTTAAATTGTTCACTTGAGTAGGCTTCAGTGAGTCCACATCTGAGGACTTGCAGTGTGCTGGAGTGGATTTAGGTCATTTTCATACAAACCGCGCTGATGAAAAACATTGTTTTTCTGTCATTGTGGTACTTAATGTCTTTCTTTTATAAAAGCTTTTAGACACTCAGCATCACTTTGGCCTTGGCTACAATAATATGCTCCTGAACTGATCCAATACCTTTAATTCTTCAAAACCAACTGTGCATTTGAAGATGGAGCATGTTGCTTCTGCTGAATGCTGTTCACAGTGGTGGAACCACCAAAAAGGCGTAAAGTTAGTGAACTCATTGAATTAGTCTGCTAATGTCTGCCTACACTTGTCACTATGGGCAAATGATAACAGACCACTGCTGAACATGAAAATGACACTCCTCATTACCACAGTGCACGTCCTGGCATTTTTGGCCATGGACACAATGCAGCTGTCCCAGCGATGTTTATAGGGTTAGACCTATTCCAGGTGGTGCTTGAAGCTGACCTCTCTTGCTGAGATTCGGTGCATCTACATGGATCTTGCACAGTCACTGTTTGCACAAGTACAACTACAGTACATTTGTTTTGAGAGGATTTTACATTATGCTCCTGGTGGAAATTTACAATCTACAGATTAAAGTCTACAGTGAAAGAAAAAGAGAAAGCAGCAAAGAATTTGAACATGGTGCTATTTGAGAGAACAGAGAGATGTTGTGCACATGGTTAAATTCATGTGCATGACTATAAGCAGGACAAAAAAAAAAACTTTCGATGATAGTCAACATTTTATTTTATGGCAACATCAAGACAAGCGAAAGACTTACTTATACCAAAGGACCACGATATAAGTGAACCCCAACTTTAGCAAACGCATCATTATTTTATTGTTATGCTGGACATTTGGTTGAAAACTCACTCCACCTTCCTATAACTCTTGAAAAAGATGCTAAGATACTTCTTCATTGGAGACAAGAATTTCACCCTAACCCTAACATGTGAATGTGCAGAATATGCAGTTTCTGTTCACCAAAGTGAGAGGAGAGCGACAGGACAAAAGACACACTGTGGAACAAAGCCACAGTTTAATAATAACTAATAATAAAAATGCAGAGTGTGGTATAAACACATATCGAGTGACCAGAGGTAAGTAAAGAAGAAGCACACGGTGCATCATGGGAAGCACCCCACCAGCCTAGGACTATTGCAAGGGAGGGTTCAGGGTCGTCTGATCCAGCCCTAACTATAAGCTTTATCATAAAGGAAAGTTTTAAGCCTAATCTTAAAAATAGAGAGGGTGTCTGTGTCCTGAATCAAACATGGGGTGGCTGTAGCTCAGAAGGTAGAGCAGGTCACCTGCTTACACTCTGTATCCTGTAGGTGGCCATTTTTGTTTTTCCCTGATACCTTGATAGCACATTGTGGATTCAGGTAGACAAAGCATCTACATCCAGTTAGCTGTGTTGTTAGCCATAGATATATAAGATATGCTTTGTGAGGCTAAATGTACACAAGGAAAATGTATGTTAATGGGGCTTTTTACATGCATCATTACTTTTATTTACTTTCTTCATTTAAATTTTACTCCATTCTCATGCTGTCAATATAAGCGATGCTGCTCAATCATACATTGACTACAGTGTGTGGATGTAGTTATCTGTCTGCCTAGTGAAGGAAGGGGATTCTTTGATGAAGGCTGAACAGTTACTGGAAGCCAAGGTAATGCCATCCAAAGTATCTGCTTCTACACTATGTTTCTAAGATTTGTGGGGCCGAGCATATGAACTTCAGTTTGATCTGAATTTAGAAGCAGGAAATTAAAGGCCATCCAGGCCTTTATGTCTTTAAGACATTCCTGCAGTTTAACTAATTGATGTGTGTCATCTGGCTTCATGGATAGATAAAGCTGGGTATCATCTGCATAACAATGAAGATTGATGCAATGCTTTCTAATAATACTGCCTAAGGGAAGCGTGTACAATGTAAATAAAATTGGACCTAGCACAGAACCCTGTGGAACTCCATAATTAACCTTACTGTGTGAAGACGACTCCCCATTTACATGAACAAACTGGAGTCTATTTAATAAATATGATTCAAACCACTGCAGTGCAGTACCTTTAATACCTATGGCATGCTCTAATCTCTGTAATAAAATGTTATGATCTACAGTATCAAAGCTGCACTGAGGTCCAACAGGACAAGCACAGAGATGAGTCCACTGTCAGAGGCAGATCATTTGTAACCTTCACTAATGCTGTTTCTGTACTGTGATGAATTCTGAAACCTGACTGAAACTCTTCAAATAAACCGTTCCTCTGCAGATGATCAGTTAGCTGTTTTAATAATAATAATAATAATAATAATAATAATAATAATAATGCATTTTATTTATAGGTGCCTTTCAGGGCACTCAGAGGTTGCCTTACAGATTAAAAACAATCAAAAAACAGCAAAAGAGAAGCACAATTACACAATAACAAAAATTAACGAAAAACAAACAATTAGTTAAGACCAAGATAAAATCCTAGAACCCACACAGTTACAGGCCAAAAGCTTGTTTTAACAGATGGGTTTTTACAACTACGCTTTCAAGAAATTTTGAGAGGAAAGGTTGGTCAGTGATGAAGTGATGGCAGAATATCGTACCACCTCATCTCCATCAGAATTTAATCTGGACCAGTCATTGCTCACATACCTCCTGCTACACCCCAGGACAAATTTTGGGAGAAGCTCAACGCTCACCTGACCTTGATCATTACATCCTTCTTGGAGGAGACCTCAACAGCCATGTAGGATCAGAGAGAGATGGATATGCGCAGTGCCACGGCGGGCACAGTTTTGGCATGCGAAACAATGACGGGTGCCGTATCCTGGACTGCTCCAAGGCCCACGGCCTAACATTGGCCAACACGCTTTTCAAGAAGAGACCATGTGGACGAAGCTGTGGGGCAAATACATAAAGCAGCGGCAGAGACAGTGGAGAAAACAAAGCCAGGGCGAAGATTCCTAGACAAGCAAACAGTCACCAGTACCAGGCACTCTACAACCAGCTGGACACGCCGCAGGGGGCGAACAACATCTACCGCCTCGCCAAACAAGACATCGGCCATGTTGTGCAAGCCAAAGGTCCCGACGGCCGGGTCCTGCGCTACCCGCCAGCGATCCTCCAACGATGGTCCAACTACTTCGCTAACATCAGTAACCAAGAATTCCCACACCCGCCAATTGAAAGTGTCGAACCCACCCTCGGGCCCGCCCCACCGATTTTGACCATGGAAGTCAAGAAGGCCATTGAGAAAATGAAAAATGACAAGGCAACCAGCCCCGACGACATACCTGCCAAGATCTGGAAGGTGCTTAGAGCGAAGGGAACAGAGTTCCTCACCATACTCTTCAATCGCATCATTGCCGAGAAGAAACCTCCCTTTGCCTGGACAACCAGCACCACCGTGCCTATCTGGAAGGGCGGGGGGGGGGGGGCATCACCAAGTGTACCAGTTATCAGCCGATTCAACTGCTATGCCATGCAATTAAGATTTTCAAGTGAGTCCTAGACCACAGGCTCCGAAGCATCTTCACCATCACGCCAAATCGGTGTGGCTTCGTCAAGGGATGCGACACCACCGACACCATTTACGCTGCCCAGCTGCTCATGGAAAAGCACCGGGCAAAGAACAAGATGGTGCACATGACGTTTCTGGATTTGGAAAAGGCATTCGACAGGGTCCCACTCGACCTCATGTAGTGAGCCCTGCGATCCCACAGCATCCCAGAAGTCTACGTGGAGTGGACCCAACTCCTGTACCGCAACGTCACAAGCACGGTCCGATGCCCCACTGGAATTTTGTCGCCCTTCAACATCACCATTGTCATTCACGAAGGCTCGCCCCTGCTGTTCATCCTCTGCATGGACACGGCAACGGCCGACCTGCAATCCCTGCATCCCTGGACGCTCATCTTCCACCCTTCGATCCCTGGACGCCAATGACATCTCCCTTGCCAAAGCCAACTCCCGACCTGCCCTCCAATGCCAAACTCAAGCATGGAAAACCCAATTGGAAGAAAATGGCATGCAACTAAACCTGAAAAAGACTGAATACCTCGAATGCAGTCCCCAAACAAACGGCACCATCCAAATTGACGGACAGGAGCTCCCGAAGATCACCCAGTTCAAATACCTTGGCTCGATGGTCTCTGCAGACAGTGACACGGTCCCCGATGCACGGGCCAGGGCGAAGGCAGCGTGGCTCAAGTGGAGACAAGTAACCAGTGCTCTATGTGACAAGAGAATGCCTCGACAGGCAAAAGTTTACAAGACCGTCGCACGGCAGGTAGCGCTTTATGGAGCGGAATGCTGGCCCGTGTCCAAGAAACATGAGCAAATCCTCCATGCAGTGGAGATGAAGATGCTGCGTTGGATGCTCGGACTCACCCTGTTCGAACATGTTTCCAACAAAGATGTCAAGTAATGGATGAAAATAGCACCGATCACGGACAAGATGAGGGAGGCCAGACTTTGATGGTATGGTCACACCATGCGCAGGGACGAGGGATCCATCACGGGAACAGCGATGCGCTTGGAAGTCAATGGCCAGCGTCCACGAGAATGACCAAAGAAGCGATGGATGGATGCAATAGTTAAGGACACGAGAAGAGCAAACCTCACCCCCGAAGATGTGAAAAATCAATCCCTTTGGAGAGCGCGGAGCAAAGTGCAACCTACGAATGCGCAGGACACCCGCTAGGAAAGAGAGACCTGATTCAAAGTTAGTGGTATTTGCTTTGCCTGACAGGTGGATGTCAACGCCAGCAGCTGTAACCAGCTGTTAGACTGCACCTGGGCTTCACATCTGCTAATTTAAGTTGCTGAACTGGACCTCTCGAGCATGTTTATGATGTAATTTTTTCTCCCAAGTCTTGGCAATCAAGAAACATCAGTTTGATTTTCTCCTAAATATAGGGTTAGGGTTTGGGTCATCTCACGAGTTGATGCAGTTAACTGACTAGTATGCCTTACATTGTGGTTAGTTGTCCACACAATCTGAGTGAATGATGGTGAGTGAAATTCTAATATTTAATGTTAATGTTACTAAGCACTATTTAGCAAGTATCTGTGTTGATGTGATACCTACATTCTATACTTAACTATCTAACCAACATGAGTAATGCAGCATTCCACTGTCGTGTCCAATTCTGATCATTTATGGCTCAAAAAAAAAAACCAACGGTGAAAATAACGGTGAAAAGGCTCAGCTGGAGGCTTTACAATGGGATTTCACTAACCAGTGGGTGATATCTATCTTAGGACATGCATCCTTGGGAGTATCCTTAAAGCAGCAACAAGGGTTTGAGAGACAAAATGGAATAATTCACATTCATGGGCCTTACAAGTTCAAGCCACAGAATTGCATCTTCAGAGGTCTCGTAGAACCTCAGATGGGTAACGCTGTTTTGGCGAGGCCAGTCGTAATATTTTTACTCATCATGTAAGAAACTAAAACTTGGTGGAAGCAAAGAAAAAAAACAATCATGAAGCTAAAATTAAATACTGCAAGTAATTTAGTATAAATGATCCCAGCTAGAAAATGCCTCCTAATTACTATTTAAATCAGTGGTTGCACTCACAGCATATCTTACCCACATGCAGAGGAGACGGTTACAAAAGACAGCAGAAAATTAACAACTGCAGAAATCTTATGTGGGAAAATATCTTTCAAATGCATGCTTGAAACACACATACCTCTCATTGTCCCATCTGACCCCCCCCCCACATCCATCTAGCAGAGCCTGAAATAATTCATCAGCTCGTTCGTCACAGAGTCCCGATCCACAAACAGCCCGACATCCAGGCACCAATCATCTGGGAAATTGATCCTGGCAAAGAGGAACGCTCCCGTGACGCGTTTTGGTTGGTTTATTTGGAGGTGGCGTATCCAGTAAATCCAGACACTGAGCTTCCTCAGGCTGGGGACCATTTTCTATTTCAGTTTTTCTTTAATTGAAATGGTCGCGTACTGAAGCCCTCAGATGTATCAGAGTTCATTCTTCCTGGTTTTATCAATTATAGAAAAAGCATTCCTTCATAACGTGAATGTGAATCTTAAATCATTAGTGTTAACCCTGTGAAAAGCAGGGCAATTTACAGAGCAATCATATTATGTTTTTACTCTAATTTGATGTCTCACTGCAGTAAAACTAGTGTCTCAGCTGGCTAAGTGCCCCCAGGGTTTTAAGGAGATTGGAAAGTTGTTATTAGTAGAAATAAAAGTCTGTGATTTTTATTATACTGATGATGGTTTTTGGAGCCACTTTACAGGCATTCTTTCCAGTGTTTTGTTCCAACAATGTCAACCACGGGAATACCTGAAAAGCATGAACTGAAAAATACAATAGTCATGTCATACTCACCACTCAGTTGGGTTGTTTTCTGCTTTCTTTGATTTCTTTCACTATGTTTTTATTGTTTAGCTACTGTTGAAGAAACCTTAATTTTTCTGCATAGATGTCCCATTAAAGAGCACAAAGGAACATCATCTGATCCTCATCGAGTTTCTGCCGTGCTCCTGACGTGCAAAACGCCAGAAAGAACAAAACCAGAAAGACAACAATATTTCAGAAAACACAATTTGCAGCTCATAAACAATACAACATTCTCTGATGTAGTCAACAATAATTTTCTGCAGTTTAGAGCAGGAAGTCTTTTATTGATTGGATTTCTGCAGTGAACAGAAACAAAACTTAAAGTAAACAGAAGGAATTAATGCAGCCCCATTTCAGAGCAAAATTAGTTAAGGTGCATTTAAAATTAATACAGGTGTACAAAAGTGATCAACATCCCCTAAAAGTGATGATTGGCTGATTTCTGTAACCTCTCTGCTGTCACTCCTAAATGGTCGAGTCCTCTAGGCGTTGTATCCCAACACAGCAGGAAGTTTTAACATCTGTTTGATGTTATGAATGCTGCAGTTTACCACAAACCACGATTATTTTCCTAAACTTCATTTCACTCACACCAGTGCAGACTATGGTGTGTTTGCTTCCTCTCATAGGAAAATGACACTAAGAGGATTTCCCTTAATTTAAAATATATCAACAAGAGGTTAATGACTCCACATCGGTATGTGACCAGATGGGAGAGAAAATGTGCTGTTGTTCATCCGCATGGTCGGACATATAACTGGGAATGGCGCCATAAAAATGATTTCTCTAATATATATGTGCATATTAAGATGTTTGAAGGGCAGAAGTTGCTTGGTGGTCTTTGATTCCTTTACCTTTGCATCTCTCCTGCTCATTTTCTCTTTCATATCTGTGCTTTCTAAAACCTCATTTCTCTGCCTGCACCATCATACTCTCTGCTCTCTCCCTCTGCGTTCACTTGCTGCCTCTTTCTTCCCGCCTTTGTGCTTGTATCTTCTGCCAAAGTGCTTTCAATATAATTTAGGAAGCTTATTTACACAGTCTTTATGTCTGTATTATTTTTGATTTGAATTATAGAAATGTTTTGCACATACAGCAAATGTGAGCATAATGTGGCCTTACTAGTGCTCAGACTCTGGGCAGGGTGGTGTTTTTGTCTCTCTCTCTCTCTCTTGCAGCAGGTGGAGCTGTGGGTGGAGTTGCATTCTCCTTCATCAAGACCAGGTATTTAAGGAGTGGCTGTGGCAGCAGTTCTCCACCTGATCGTTGTCTTTGGCCTTAGTGTGATTTAATCCTTGTTTGTTCCTGCAAAAGTAAGCTTAGTTTCCCTGTCAGTCTTCCAACTGTTTCCTGGAGTTCCCGTTAATTCCTTTTTTCAGCCTGCCTCTGGAGAAATCAAGCTTCATCTGGTCTCCTGCTTACCTCGGAATACTCTGGATCATACGCCTGCCCTCTCTCCGCCCCACCCTCGTAAGCCTCAGCCTGCTCACTTTCAGTTTATCACCTCCTGTGTCCTTGGCAACCACACCAGTAAGCCTCCGTTACTGTCAGTATGGGTTGGCACATTGCATCCCTTTATACTGGCAATCGCTAACAGCAATTCACACCCTCCCCACACATCACTCCAGTCATTCTCCTGTAGCTGCTCTGCCTTGCATAAGCTTAATAAGTCAACTTCTTTTCCCAGTGTGTTTTCTAAATAAACATTTTAATACATCAGTTGTCTGATTCTACTTTCTGGGTCCAAGCTTTAGCCTTTCTGCAGCATCATCTGATATCTGGTTTATTTAGCTATAGTCTTACTAGCAGCAGTACCCATGCCCTGAAGCCCTTACTATGCAAAATAATGATGACTGCACGTAACCATGGTAAAAAGAGGAAGAACAATGATGTTAAGAACCACCCTCCTTTTAAAGCACGCAGTCTGCTGTTCTAACTCAGTCACATGACAGAGTGGTCTCTAACCTTGTCAGCGCTTTCACCTGCGTTAATGAGAGTAGCACTGAAATGATGTCAGCAGGTACTTTTGTGGCAAGGCTGAAATGAAGTGGAAATGTTTTTGGGGATTTATTTCAGCCCAGCATCACAGCAAAGTGTGTAATGGAGCCGCCCATCCACTCCGTCCAGAGGCTTCGCCTCTCGTGGGCGTGAAATGAACACGCGTGCTGAGTTTGCAGTAACTTGTGGTACCAGCAGGATGCAGTATTTAATTTCAAGCCAACACGTTCCGCCGCCTTTCTGCTGATTATCAGTCATTTAAATGATACTACATTACAAATATTGTTTAACAAAAACAAAAGATACCAAATTTATATACATGTCAGCCATCAGGCTCTAAATAAACTGTCACACCCTGGACGTACTGCACCTCACTGCAACTTCATGTGTTTGCATTGCACGCGTAGGACGGGCAAATGTCCACAGGATGTCCTGTAGTGGATGGGCGGCTCTAGTACATGCTTTGCTGTGATACGGCGTTGTTTAGTTCATTTTGATGGCAATGCAATTACTTTGCTTTGTAATTGTACTATTACAGTTACAAAACTTTGCAATTATTTGCAATTCATATGATCTCTCTTCATAATGTTCTGGAGTACATGCAGTTTGCCATCATAAAGACTGAAGCAGTAAACTTTGTGAAAACCGAACCTTTGTCAGAACTTTTGACCATGACTGTACTAATCACCAAATCCACTGAGCTGGGTGACATGCAGTTCTTTCAACATGCTGTCTGTAGGATTTTCAGTGTGAATATTAACATCACTAGTTATAAAACCATCTGTGGAAACAACAGATAGCAATTCAGAAAATTAACTGATAAAATTTGAACAGTATATTGAGGCTCTATGAACAACTAATAACATTTTCAGAGACCTTTTCATTATGATACATTCAAAAGAGTTACACACTGATGGCTAATCGGGCGAGGTGGAAACAGGTGAGGAGTGAGGAACACCTGAAGACAATTAAGACAATGAGACTGGGGAGGAAGTGAAATTAGACACAAGAGACGCACGATTACCAAAGCAAACAGGGGCTGACAGCAATAACTGAAACCAGCGCCCTCTACAAGGCAAGTTCAGCAGACTCAGAGTTCCTTTCTGTTATCTGGATTCACTCAAGCGGTCACATGAAGCTGGTTATCAGCACGCTCGGTTAACCCAGGGTCTCCGTGCACGTTCACATGAAAGGAGTGGCAGTGGCAGCATGTGATTATGACACACTTGGAGACCCCTACTGGCAGCACAGCGGCAGATTTAACAAAGGCAGATGAAACTATAAAACTATAAGAGCAGGTTAGTTTCACAGCATAAGTTACCAGAATACCCAGGAAACGTGTTGGGTGTAACACATTGCTGTAATCACATTACTTCTTTCAGTAATGCAGTAATGCAACCCATTACTGTACTAAATTCAATAATTACATTACAGTTATGTTGTTGCTCGCGTTGTCATTTGTGTTGTAGGTTTTGTGTTTATACCTAAAAATTAAAAGAAAGATTGTGTGTGTCCTCATTAGAACAGGGATTTGTGTTGGTGTGCCTCGAGTTTATATTATTAACTGGTAATTATGTAATTATCTGTGTTTCACGTCAGTTTACAGAGTAAATGAAATGAGTAGTGTAACGAATCACGTTGTCCAGTAAGTAATTAAGTAACATACTGCATTACTTTTTAAAAAGTAACGAGTAATGTGTAATTCATTACTTTTGGTGTGTGATTAAATAATCACTGTAACTGGTTATGGTTATCACACAGTTAAGACAGGACCTGCAAGTAAGGAAATCTGTGTAATATATCCTCGGGTCAATATTTCTGTGAAACTGTGTTCTAGTTTCCTCTGACAGGAATGTAAACAAACACTGCAGAGACTGCCAGGAATAATTGGCATCATGGAGACAGGAAATCAGTTGGATTAGCCGGAGAATCGGACGCCGTGAGGCCCAAAACAGCACGAGGTCGCTGCTCTGGTCATTTTCTCACTGTGGCAGATGGTAGAGTAGGGGAATGGAAAATGAAGGATTCCTCCAAAAGTGAATTTCCTCTCCAAGGGATGGGATGTGAAAGTTGTGATAATTCAAACATTTATATTGTCAGTGATTCAAAAACTCCACATGTAATGTAAAACAGTCACTCGTACGCACAAACCTACAGAGAACTGCAGCTTAGTGTTTTTGTCCTGGACCTGGGGCTTTGAGTGTTGTGTTTAGGTTTTCTCTAGTTTTGTATTTTTGATTGTATTCAAACTTCTGGTGTCTTGATTTTTGGTATTTAACTTTCTTAGTGCCTTGTTTATTTTTCTGATACCTGATACAAGTTTCTTTGAAACTTTTTCGTGCCTTCAGTTCTGTGCATTCAGTTCCTTGCTTGCTTTAGTTGTCGACTGGTTTGTTGATCCCCTTTTGTGTTCTCATTCATCTTCTGGCCTGCACAGAGTCCTGACCTCAGCCTGATAGAACACCTTTGGAATGGATTAGAGAGGAGACTGTGAGCCAGGCCTTCTCTCCAATCTCTGACCTCACAGATGTGCTTCTGGAAGAACGGTCAGAAATTCCCATCAACACTCCTAAACCTGTGGAAAGACTTCCCAGAAGAGCTGAAGCTGTTATAGCTGCAAAGGGTGGGCCCACATGAAGTTCACAGCCGTGTAAAGGCAGATGAGCGAATACTTCTGGCAGTGCAGCGTGTATTTTTTTCCTTTTATTATGTGGATGATTTTCATTTCACTTTTAAATGACTTTAAGTAGAATATCAGTTAAATCCAAAATGTAGATAAAAATGGCTTGTTCTTGTTTGACGTTTACAGTAACTTTTAACCTCTTTATGTTTGGCTTTGTGGTTTTGTATAATTTTAGTTTCAGTTTGCAGCTGTAATAGCTTTTATATTATGCTTCTCAAGCTAATTTGAACAAAGTTGCATCCTCAATACTACCTCCCAATAAATTTCTGACCAATATTTATTCATTTGAAGTTATCTTACCAGGAACATTTAGGGGAAACGTTACAACCACAACAGATCCAGGTGACCACATCTGGAGGTGCTTCAGAAGCAGTCAAGTAGCTGTTCATTTGTGCTGATTATAATCAGAAGTGACTTGTACATAAAAGTCTTCATCTGTAACTTTGATGTATGGGGCACACAAAATCCACAGGATGGCTGTCCTGTCAAACTGCATCAAATCAGTGTCAGTAATTACAAACAAATCAATAAGCATCCAGGTCAAATATGTTTGGTCACATTTTGCCTGTGCTCTTCACTCATTCCCCTGGAGTTAACAGACCTGTGACAAGATAAATGGAGCCATTCAGAATAATGAGCGCCACAAGAACATAGGTCAAAAGCTCTTTTTAGTATTAAATTAGTGTGAGGGTACTGAGTCATGGCTATTAAGTCAGTTGAAGGGTGAAATTTGCACACGGTGTGAAGCTTTGAAATGTAGGACAGCATGGCAGTAATTGGCTGAGATGCTTTAGCTTATAACCTCTTTTTGTGCACAGGGGGAGCAAGAGCAATTTGCCATGTAAATGCTCTGCCTGATACTGCCTGCAGAGAGAGCGGTCATACGGTGGACTGAGAAAGGTTAGGTTATTTAACACTTTACCTGTAATTAAAGTTCTAATTGACTCCTTCTTTATAGTCAGAAAGGAAAAATAGTTCTTAGCCTGGTGATCACAAAGTGGCTGCAGCAGGAACACGGGAAGACAAAAAAGGTTAAGTAAAAGCAAATTGTGACTTTTTTTTATTTTTTATTCATAGGAACGAATGTACAAAAGATTCTTCACTCCAGGTGACTGAGTTCTGTTTTGTGGGAATGTAAAAGATGGAGATGATGAAGGCAAAGAAACAAATGAGATGGGGGGGGGGCACTGTTATGACTTCTTATTTACGTTGTTGAGACTTAGCCTGGCTGTGTTTCAGCTCACAACCAACACACAGCTGAGCAGCAACAGCAATTCAGAATAATTTCAGTCTACGTTAGCTGTAAGCTGCAAGCCGGCATACTCGGTGTGTGCGCATATGCTACACAAAGGCTACTACCACTTTGTGTTAAAAGGTTTATGGGGTTCCCTGAGCCTTCAAGCCTTGGCCTGCTTTCCACACTTACTGTAAATCTCACTGTTAGTCTGAGTTCAGCTGTTAAGAAGTGGAAGCTGTGCTTTTCAGATAAGTCTTATGTGCTTGGTGTTGTGTATAGTCAAGCTTCATATCATAAACTATCCATGTCAAGGGTTTGCGATTTGATCACAATGCTGTACCAGAGAGATTATCCCAACTGGGATGTGTGTTGACTTAGGCTATGATAGCCTTGTCATCACCTGTCAGGTCTGTAAACTTCATCAGCATTCATCTTTCATCCTGCTGCCGGGGAAGCTTGCAGTTAATAGAGATACAGACCTTCAGAGATCCTCTATCAGCTCACATGCATTTCACAGCAAACTATTCCCCTGTTGTTCACTTGATTTGCTTTTCATCTGAAAGCCCTCATGATATATCATAACTATAGTGTCTGGTAGTAATTGATAGAAGGATATCATACACCTATTACAGCAGAAATGATCAGCTACTTGCACTCCTACAGGAGTGTTAAACTGATTTCATGGGAGTGCTATACTGAATCATAAAATCTGTCCTGGAAAGTGTTGAGGAGCCTACTATACAGCAGAGACACATTATGTTCTTGTAGGAATATTAGGGATATTTGAGAATAGTATTTGGAGTTACTGTTGGAGGAAAATTTAATATTTTCACAATATTCTCAAGAGGAGACAGCAAATGAATCTGGATTCTTATCCTGAGCTCAAATCCTGCAAAAATAATAAACATGAGCAATAATCACACATCATTTACTGGCTCCATTCTGATGGACTGGATGGTGGTTTTGGGAGAGTAGTCATAGCAACAGGATATCTATCACAAAAGCATAACCTGTTCTCACCAGTGCATTTGTGCTCTCTCTGAATCGTGACAAAAAGGTCTTACATACTGTTGAAGATGTTAGTTTACATTGTTGGTTTGCATTACTTGCACTTCATAATTCAGTCTGCCTGAAAATTAACATTTTTCATCAGTTTATATATATATATATATATATATATATATATATATGTATATATATATATATATATATATATATATATATATGTAAGTTGGGAAGGTCTCTGGGAGCCATTTGTAAAAAGCTGTAGATTCCAAGATCATCCATTCCAACACTTCCAAGAAGTCTCAAACTGTCACCCTCAGATAAGAGGAACTTGATTAGGATGTTCAGGAACCACTGAGGCTCAAGCCTGCCACAAACTGCTGGAACACCAGCATTACTGTCCACAGTGAAGCCAGTCCTACATCACCATGACTGAGAAGGTGCCAACCAAGAAAGAAGCCCCCGCTCCAAAATCAGCACCTTAAAACTCGGCTGAAATTTACCCACATGGATGAGCCAAACTCCTCCTGGGACAGGTTCTCTGATCAGACGGGACAAAGACTGAGCTATCTGGCCTCACTGACAAAAGGTATGTTTGGAGGAGTAAAGGTGAGGCTACCAAAACTAAGAACCCTGCACCAACTGTCAATCGTGGTGGTGGTGGGTAGGGCACTGCTGTTGTGGTGACTGGCAGCAGGCATGTGTAGGTGTGTGTATGTAGCTCCATGTTTGCATGTGTTTTTGCTTTGGTTAGTCACTTAGAAATAAGATTGACGAGCTTCAGGCCGATCATCTATGTGAGTGCAGGAGTCCTCCCAAGGGAGTTTCCCCAGCTGTTTGTGACTGTTGTGTATGTATACACCTCAACGCAAATGCACAAAAAGAGGGCATAATTCACAAAGTGACTCAGAGGCTTCCTGCTGACTCCTGCCTATTAATAGGAGATTTTTAATAACTGCAATTTTAAAAAGTCATTAGGTTTATGTCAATTTATGTCTGATAGAAAAACGATAATCTCAGCCCTGTGGGTGGCTCAGAGTTTGAGCAGGCGACCATATATGTTGCGTGCGCAGGTTCGAGTCCCGACCTGTTGCCATTTACCGCATGTCTTTCTTGTTTCTCTCCAATACAAACTATCAAAAAATGCCAAAAAAAATTTAAGAGGCTTATCGCACGCCCCCATTGGGCTTCTCTGACCACAATACCATCACCCGTGTGGAAGCCTGTACTAAAGTGGGAGAAATTAATGAGAAGAGAAGTCAAGGCGGGATAAAGCAGGCATTTCCATGTTACAGGGATGCATAGAATGTACTGATTGGTCAGTATTTAAAGCTGCGACGTTATGCTGATGCAGTATGCAATTATGTTACTTTTTGTGAAGATATAGTGATTAAAAATCAAATAATGAGCCATGGGTCACAAAAACCTTAAAGAATGATGAGGAAAAAGCACACAGCCTTTCATAAAGGAGATGAAAGAGACATAAGAGAGGCACACAAAATTTAAAAAAAAAATTTTTTAAAAAGGCAAAGCTCGAATATAAAAACAGGCTTGAGGAAAAATAGGCAGTAATAATAATAACCTTAATGGGATGGCAAGTGTAAAATGACGGGTATGGCTAAAACAGAAACTAAGCCTACTGCTATTAGAGTTTATGATGCAAATAAAGAGCTGTCTGATGCCCTAAATAGTTTTTATTTATGATTTGACACTCGTGGTTTGAAAGGTGTAAGTGTGGAAATGGCAAATTGTACCCCTACAGCACAGTTAAAATTTGATGTACATAATGTTCAGTCAGTCTTTAAAAAATTAAAGGCAAATAAGAGCCCTGGGCTGGATGGGATTACAGGAGAACTGCTGAAGAACTTGGTCATGTGTTTTATGATGTATTTGCCATGTCTTTGGGGCAGAGGAGAGTCCCCGGGCTGTGGAAGGAGTCTGTTGTAGTGCATGTGGGTAAATGTAGCACACCCAAACAGCTTAATGACCTCAGACCAGTAGCTCTGGCTTCACTGGTGACGAAGGTTACAGATTTTTTAAACAGACGCCTCGGATGCTCAGAGTAAATGAAACATTGTCATTTCTTTTCCACTGGCTTTCCTCAGGGGCGTGTCCTGTCACCTCTGCTATATATTCTTCACACCAGCAATTGTAGGAGCCAGCATGCAAACAGGCACAGCCTTAAATTTGCAAATGACACAGTCATCACTTGTATGCTTGATGGTGATGGAGATGGTGTTGGAGGACCTACTCCACTCATCCTCCACTACAGGCCAACATCAGTGGTCTAAGCACCTCTGCAACATCTGTAGCTTAGGAAAATCTAAGAGATATACAACTGAATGTCATTTGTATGCCGGTGGTAGGAAATGTCCTTAAAAGTGCTCAAAATGTTCTGAGTAAACTAAATCAATACAGGCCCCACAACAGAACCTTGAGCACCTTGGAGCGCACCGTAGGCAAGTGAAGTGAAAGAAGGTCTGTACTTAGAAGCAGCCACAGAAAACAATCGTTCAGACAGGAATGACAAGAACCATTCCAAAGCAGACCCTGATACACTGACCCAGTATCTCAGACTGTTAAGTATAATGAAATGCTCATCAGTGTCAAAGACAGAGGTCCAACATCAGCAAAACAAAGTGTTGTGCTGCATCACTTTGCATCACGATGCCACTCGAGATGCGAAGAAGAGCTGTTTCTGTAGAATGAGCTCTGTGATCAGGAATGCTGTCTCTGTCTAAAACAGCTGGAAGCTGCTTAGCTACAACCTTTTCTAAAATCTTAGCAATAAACTGTCATTTTGAGATTGCCCAGAAGACAAGGGTTTACACAAAGTGGGTGGATGGCAGCATCCTTAAAATAAGCAGGGGCCTGACCAGATACCACTCAAGTATTGATTATACTGAGCACACAGGGACCGGCAGACTGAAATACATTTTTGAACAAAGACACACATAAAATATCGAGAGCAGGAGTCAATTAACGCTACCAATTCTTCCAAGACGAGCGGTTGGATGTTCAGTCAGAATTATGTCAGAAGCTTGTTCGTGGCTACCAGAAGCATCTGGTCAAGGAGCAGCTCACTAAGAAACATTTAAGTCATTAAAGATTAATGCTGTACTAGAATCTAGATTCTAGGGTTAAACACAGTGGCACCATAGTATGTATATTAGGTAGGAAAACATACCGAAACTCAATTTATTCCAGTGCAATTTGTTCCTGGGGCTTCCCAGGGTGGAGTGGACACAAGCTGCACTGGAATAGACCTGATCCAAATGAGTCCACCCAAAGAGAGCCACATTATTTCAATCGACCAGCGTATTGGACACATTAACATACAAAACTGAGACCTGCATGGCTGTAAAAACAACACATTATTCAACTGAGTAGAATTTGGATCAAGACCAACACCACCCTTGGGGTTTTTGCTTTTGCTCATGTTCTCTTTCTTCCATAAATGAACATTTATTATATCTGTTTATTATAATCTCCTGTGGCTGTCCAACAATGAAATAGGAATAAAGGAAGCAGGAGTCACTAGAGTAAAAGACTCCATTTAGTCACCCCAGAGCTGAGGTAACCTCTCCGTGCTACACCGCCGTCTCCTTCCTATCAGGGTCAGGTCATTTCAAAAGTGCCACTGAAGCCTGACTTTATCTGGCAGCCCACATCACTCTCTCTGGTCACACAGCACTCAGCCAGTCCTGGCAGAAGAAAATGGCTTCACACTTTCTTTTATTTATACACCCACTTGTGCTTTTTATAACTAGACATTGGTAAATTTATCCGACTGAGACATTACCTAACTTAATGACAGCAGCAAGTCTGCATTTGATAATCGCCCCATTATCCTGCTTCATAACACTTGAGAAAAGTATCTGAACTATATGAATCCTCTGACTGATTCTAACACAATACTTTCTTTGGCATTATTTACCAGAGTTTGTCAGCTGACAAGCAGCCAACGATCTTTCACTCCATCATGGGTAATGGTGTAGAGACGAGGGAATAAATGGGCTGAAGGAGAGGTACCACTGATAGAGTAACACCAGGCACCACGGCAGCATACCATTTATTCAAGTTTATATGAAGTGGAAACATTGTGCAAAGGTGCTGGGCAGGAGCGCTGACTCGTTTGGCTCTTAGTTTTCAATCACAGGGGCTAAACGTAGACATTAAACAGGAGGGGTGCAAGCCAGCACACTCAGGTTACAGTCAGAAGCTGTGATATTTAAAGCTCCCACATCATCCTTTTTACTTCACCAGTGGAACAACTGACTGTGTATTTTGTGAAAGCCATAGCCATCGCTCCAAACTACATGTCCCCTCAGACCTACACAGCCTTTTCACCTTTTATTCTTTTTTGGCTTACAAACTGTATTTTCAACAGTAGCTGCTAAAAGCACTGTACAGTACCAGGGATAGTTAGCAGCTAGCTGCAGGATACAGTGGACCATTTGGTTTCTGAGGAGCCATAAAGTATTTCAGAGTAGAGACAGTGAAAGTGCTGTTATAGTAAAGTCCGTGTACAGGTGTGTGAACATTGGTGGGGCTAGCTGGAACATTATGCTTCTATGGTGTGAACTTGAAGATCCTAGGTCACATGGTTCTCAAGTTATTGTGTCCAAGATTTTCAGAAAACTTGACCTCTGACCCTTACCTCCAGGTGAAGGTCACCAAGATTCAAACTTGTGCAAGATTTTTAGTGGATGCATCTTGAAGATGGTAGGTCCCATCAAGTTATGGCCAACATTAAAGATGCTGCAGGTCAGAAAGGATGAGGAGGGAAAGTGTGAGTGTCCTCCACCTGTGAAACCATTCCTGTTTGGGGGGTGTCATTAACACCGAAGCAGCTGAAACTGATTACCCCCCCCCAATACTTACCTGACCACATCAATATCAGAGAGGTTTTCCTGACATGATGCTGAACTCTGATTAAAAAGGATTCCTTTAATTTTTGATCACATTTTATGATCACAGGAGATCGAGAAGAAGCTCAAAGAGTTTTTGCAAGGCTGCGAATCCACACTTTTCTTTTCAAAGTAAATGTTACCAGTAAACCCATTAGAGGTGTGTGAATTGGTTTTGATAAGAGTGAAGTCATTACATATGTTTTCATTCATGCTTTGTTTGCACTGCTTCCTAATTAACCTGTTCGAATCCATCGAGTCACTGGCCTCCTGTTTAGGGTTGGGTTCTATTACCTTTCCCAGTGAAACAATGTTTTTGGCATTACAGCTTTTCAGCTCTTCCATTTGGTCACTCTAAATAGGCAAAAATTCTGTAACAGTGGTGGATGTTAAGTCATACTAAACCCTAACCATAGATGGGTCATGGTTTACTTGGTGGAGCTTAAATTCATGTCTTATTTCATAGTTTTGATGTCTTCAGTTTTATTTTACAAAGTAGAAAAACAACTGTTCTGCAAATAGCAGTGCTACTACAGCCTGTTAACAGTGACCCACCACCCACATGTGCCATGCAGCAGTTAAACTATCAGAAGCTGTAAACACTGCAGAGGAACCAATCAGAGGACCGCTGAATCCTGCATTTATCCCGCTGTGTGTTTGCTTTTGTCCATTTTCTGTGGCTCACCAGGGAGGAAGGTATTCCAGTGGAAAAGAGGCGATGATGAATGGCATAACACACAAATGCTCCCTCTTCCTCTCCTTCTTTCTCCCTGTTCACCTGTCTTCCTTTCCCGCTGCCTCTTTATCTCACGGTGAGGAAGAAGACGCCTGTCTCCTTCCTGTCATGTGTCATTGTGCAGCAACATAAAGGGACATCGTCCAGCAGCAGTGCAGCTGCTAGCTGTATAGGGAGAAGCTTCACACAGCACTTGAAGGACCTGTCACTCTGTGCATGTCGAGGACAGCGGGGAGTGGGACGCTTCATGTCCGAGGAGCTGTGGTGCCTGATTTGAATAGAATTCTGTGAATGGCAGTTAGTCTGGTGAAGGCAAGCCAGAGGCTAACACACAACAGCCTGTGTGCCTGTACGGCAATAAGGGAGTGCATGTGCCCTCACCTGGGGCATGTGCATGTAAAATGCATTCATATCTGTGCTCATTTCCATTTACTTGAGTGTGCCTGCCAGTGTGCGATTAGGAAACCACGCTCCTCGTGTCTCTGTGAACTCCCTTGATTGAATAGTTTTCAGCTACTGAATCAAAGGCTATTCCCAATTTGTTTCTGAGGATCACGCAACTGAGACCCAGCTGAGCAGAATGTTAAAAAAGTATCCTGGGGGAGCGCCCCAGCCTCCAATGCTACCAGTGTGGAGTGAATGCAGAGTGCTGGTGCAGCCTTCTACTTCTACTTTCCTCTTTGGGGAGATTCCCAAACCCCTGAGAGCTGCTCTGTGAATTTTTGATGAAGTTCTCTTCTTCCACTGGGTCTCATATTGTGAATTCTAAACAAACAGAAGCAGGCAGCATGGTGATGAAGAATGGGGAAACCAGTGTAAATTGATGAGTTTTGGGTGTGGCTGCTGCTCTCAGAGGCAGAGTGTAAGGTTGCTCGCAGACCAGCTGTCCAAAGGGCAGATTTAAGATTCCCCTCGTTGCTGTTAAGATTATGACTTAAGGGTATAAGCTGATTTCTGATAAGGCGCCAGAGGGCAAATTCTCATGTCTTTCTAGCAGTTCTGTTCCTTGTGAAAGCTAATGATGTAAGCACCACTGCTGGCTCTCTGCATCCTTCAACAGAAAAGAACTGCAGAGAGTAAGAGGATGACAAACATGAGCTCAGAGTGGGGTCAAAGCGATGGTCACAATCTACCTTTGAAAACCTGTCAAATACATTTGCATGAAAAATCCAGTTTGTGTGTGGGAGGGGAAATAAAAATGAGACTGTGAATAAAATCTGAGCAAACAGTGCCTGTGGTGATGCCACAGATGTCCAGTGATTGTTGAGCACTTTCAACCTTCCTCCATCGTGTGTGATGATGAATCCCCAAAAGTTTCATTGATCCTGTGCATTTTTTCTTTCCCACCGGCCCGATTGATGATGAGTCCTGTTACAGCAGCTTCTTTTTCTTTAATAACTCTATCACGTGAGAAAGTAGTGCTCAGGTGAATGGCTACGTTTTTGTTTTGTAAGTCAAGTTATACAAGTCTTCTTGTTTCTTTGCATTATACTCTTGGCCATGGAGAATCTTCACTGGCTGCTCAGAGGACGGCTACAGGGAGATTTTAGGGTTCAGAGTTGGAGCTGTTACAGCTATCATCATAGGGAATGTCGGGTCGCTGGACTACAAGATGGATGAGCTTGGCTAGTTTATTAAGACCTAGAGGGTATGCAGTGAGTCTAGAATGATGTGCTTCATGTGATGTACCTGGTTTCAGGGCTTTTTGCGCAGACAGGAAGTTATTCTGAGCAGTATGAAGAAATCTGGATGGACTGAACTGTTTGTAAATGAAAGGTGAGGTGATCCCGGAGATGTCACTGCGAAGGAGACATGAACAGTGACAATCGAGCAGCTCATGTGATTAGGGTGATTTCAGTGAGCGATACCTCCTCAAGGCAAAGTGTGCCTCTTCTGACCCTTCAGAGCCACTTCCTACCAGGCGTTGGACGTGCGCCCTGATTTTGTCATTTGGCTGGCTGCAGACATCGTGGTGTTACAGTTTCCTTCAGAGGAGGAACTCCAATATCTGGGATCGGATGGCTGCTTAAACTCAGGAAGCCTGAGTGATTCAGACAGACTGGTGCTTTTTCATATACATATTTCATATTTCGTTGGCTAGCTTCTCACTGCTCTATGAATTATTCCTCTTACCCTTCTGTCCAGCTTGTTTTTATGAAAAAAGAAGTAATGTTCTAATGTATTTTGCAAAAAATACATTAGAAAAAAATTACATTATAAAAAAAAATAAATTTAAAAAATTAAAATAAATAAATTAAAAAAATTTAAAATAAAATAAAAATAAAAAAATAAAAAAATATATATATATATATAAAAAAATAAAATAAAAGTATTTTGCAACTAGATTTTCGAGATTGACCTCTTTGCATTCATCTAAGCTCTGACAAATATGCTCAATTATTTCACATCAACCTTTTTGTAGTAGTTGTTTCCTGTGACTCTGTTCAATATAGTAATATTTAATCTATATCTCAATCGAAATATATATATATATATATATATATATATTCTGTCTGTTCATATATTTTTTTCTTCCTTCTGATTGTCTCCTCTCTCCTTTTTCTCACTCTGTCTCTTGGTCTTGTTTTCTTCTCTCATGTCACTCATCTGGATGGGATTCTGAAGCTGCCATATTGCATGCAAATGAGTCCACTCTGACTGGAAGACTAATGGAAGGCCCCACCCTTGTAGGTCAAGGTGGAGCCTACAAATTTTGGTTGGAGAGCTAATTATAGTTTATGGTAAAATCTATGTGCACAAAATTTATACCTACCTGTTTGATAAATACTGTAATTACTGACTTTGAACTGAAGCAGAAAAAAACAGAAAAAATAATGAACCTGACAAGGAAAATATGAATGGGCCTCTTTAGTGTGCAGAAATGTTCTCAGCCCAGTGTGACAGTACCTCAGCGACTGAGTGCTGGCAAGATCCCTGGTATTATTAGAAGGCATAGATAAAACTGAGGTTATTGTTTTGGCCCTAAAATATTAGAAACACCAGATCCTTACTCTGGATGGCATTACTTTGGCCTCCAGTAACACTGTAAGAAATCTTGGAGTCATTTTTGACCAGGATATGTCCTTCAATGCACATATTACTTTTTTTGCATTTATGCAATATTTATAAAATTAGAAACATCCTTTCTCAGACTGATGCTGAAAAGCTAATTCATGCATTCATTACTTCTAGGCTGGACTATTGTAATTCATTGTTATCAGGCTGTCCTAAAAGCTCCCTGAAAAGCCTTCAACTGATCCAAAATGCTGCAGCTAGAGTTCTTGAAAATTCTTCTCTTCACATACAAGGTAATCAGGTCCCATCTTGTCCCAGTGATCCCAGGGGTTATGTTGTCAGGGGGCTTTTGTGTTTGTCCCTTGGGTCTCCCAAGGCAAATTGGTTCTGGGTGAGGTGCCATTCAGTGAACCCCTATGAAAGGAAAGAGTACAAGGGACCAGTGTAACCTGTCCGGGATGGGGTTACTGGGGCCCCACCCTGGAGCCAAGCCTGGGGAGGGAGCTCGACAGAACACGCCCTGTGGCCCAGTCTTATTGTGGGGCCTGGCCAGGCGCAGCCTGAAGAGTTGAGGTGGACACACCCTCCTGTACGCCCACCACCCTCAGGAAGCACCGTAAGGGTCGGTGCAATGTGAATCAAGGGCAAAGGTCCTGGCGGTCCGATCCCCAGCTATCGGGACATATTTAATAATGAATACATTTAAGCATTATATTTAATTATTAAAAGATTTCTTGTTGTAATGAAATTGGTTTGACAGTATATCTGGACATCTGTTCTAGCTGTTTGCAGCAGCTGGACTAATATTTACCACAGTAAACTGCTCTGATGTTGATCAGATATGGGTATTAGTTTACATGAAGAATGCTTTAAAGCCACGGGGCTAATCTGTTTATTGAAGCTTATTTACTGATGAAGACTGCTGCTGTTTTGAAGGACATTGGGTCAGACTTTAATAGTCAGATATGACCTACACGTTTACTGTGACTTCATCCGCTCAGCTGGAACTTGTTTCATTTAGCATTTGGCATTTTGTAGGGGGCCTTTTGTTGCCTAGCAACAGAGGGTTTTCTATCAAGTCATCATTTTTGTTAATATACAGTCTCTTCAGAAAGGATTCAGACCCATTCACTTTCATCATGCTTTATAAAACTGGAATTTTTTTCACATCAACCTACATTCAGTAACCTGTCATAACAAAGTGGAAACATTATTTTAAACTTAGCTTAACTGTCCAAGTCCAGGTATGCAGAGACTGGAGAGCCTGGAGACAGGCTACCACCATGGTGCTTTGCAGTGTGTATGACAATAAACACCTTGAATCTACAAAGTCTCGTATTAAGGGTCTGAAGACTTTTGTAAATGAGAGATTTCAGTTTTTGATTATTAATAAATAAGCAAATTCTTCAGGCAGATTCTGTCAGGCTTTGTCAGGATCGATGGGAATTCTGTGAAGGCCATCTTCATGTCTGTCCACAGATGTTCTGTAGCTTTTAAGTCTGGGCCACTCAAGGACAGTCACCACTCGTCCTGAAGTCATCCCACTACTTTGGTCTTTGTCACGCTGAAAGCTGAACCATCAGCACAGTCACAGGAGCAGATCTTCTTCATCACACCAGTCTCCCTGTCCCTGCTGTGGAGAAGCACCCCAGGAACACAGTGCTGCTGGAATCATGAAAAAGTTCATTTAATTCAAATGGGTAAATTTCAATATATTTTATATTAATTAAATGTAAAGTGCAAATACTGTGTGTCTCTCATCTTACTTCCTCAGTCTAGTCTACGAAACCACAATCATCGACACCCTACACAAGGAGGCTAAACTACAGGAGGGGCGACAAAGGCTGGCTGTTTGCACTCAAAGCATATCAATGAAGTGTTGGCTGGGAGCGACAACTGTGGCACTAAAAGGTACACGAGCAGCAGAAATGACCACAGCCTTGAGAGGATTGTCAAGGAAAGTCAATTCATGAGCTGCACAAGGAGTGGGCTGAGGCTGGTGTGAGAACACGTCTTTGGGAAAACAGCTACAGCTGCCACATTCCTAATATCAGGCCGGAGATATTGCCCCGGGCTAAGGAGGAGAAGAAGGTGTTTCAAGATGGCTGCTGAGTTTTTAGAAGGATTATGAACTGCAGGAAGTTGTTTAACCAGTTATCTGTCTTTCTGAAAGGACGACACCACTAGAACCTCCACAGTCTTTCTAGAAGCAGCTGTTGAAAGGTCTATGAGCAGTTATTGTGAAGTCTTATCTAAATGAACTTGAATTGCAGTGCTCACCAGGATATGAAAACAGTCGCTAATTAAATCTGATATAAATTATATTTTGACAAAAGGATTTTTGCAGAATTCCAAAGATTTCAATTCAGAATTCTGTGAGTCTCTGTTATTGCTGATGCTGCTTTATTGTGATGATTGGGATGTTTCACTTTAAAAAGTTACATACTTTTACAGTGTTGCCTTATTCTGCAGGTGTGGGAAGGGAAGAGTAAATCCAGCGCAGTAGCCTAACAGCTTTTACCTCTTACTCTTATCACTCTGGGCCAACTCTAACATCTCATATCTGACTCTAACATCCCGGCTTAGTATGTGCTGTTCTGCTGTACACGGCTGTGGTGAAACATTTTCGCTTTATAGGGTTTCTTTCCATACACTTTCAGAAAGCAGACACACAAACAGTGACTTTCTGCACACATGTAGACAGTACCTTCTCCCCCTTGATAATCTGACATTCTATCACACTTCATGATCATACATTTTTAATGGGACACACAGCAGGGCTGAATAACCTGTTTGACCTTAATCCACAATGACACCTCCTCCTTATTCCAGGTTATAAACATGCATGGGTCTCTCCTCGAGGCCATCCACAGATAAAATGGGGGCAAGCCACCAGATATTAGACGTCCTATGTAGAAATAAAACACTAGCTGACACACCCTTCACTCTGAAATCTTATCTTTGCGTAGAGAAATCCTCCCAAACTTATCTGTGCCATTTATCAAAATCTTCAGTAGTTTTCTCTGTGTATATTTATCTTCCTCCCCCCATCCTTTAGTTTACAGGATACATTTTCTGCCTGCCTGATAATTTATCCAGCCTCAAAATCCTGACACATGCTGCTGTTTTTCTATCTCCCCCATCTGACTCTAGTCTAAGCTAGATGTTTGTATGTAGCACAAGTCTGCCCCCTAGTGACTACAAACTATCATGTCTGCCTGTGGTTCCACAACTACGGGCACAGTGCAGTTTCTTATTAGTCAGAGCAAATTCTAAGTAGATGAAATTAAAGTTTTATCTTATTACTGACTGTGTTTTTAACACACACAACATTAGATTGGACATCCTAATTTATAAGTACATGGTGTATAAATACATGGAGAGTGAAAATACACGAGTGAAGAAGGAAACACTCAGTGCATCATGGGAACCCCCCAGCAGCCTAGGCCTATTGCAGCATAACTAAGGGGTGATTCAGGGTCACCTGATCCAGGAAAGTTTTAAGCCTAATCTTAAAAATAGAGAGGGTGTCTGTCTCCTGAATCCAAGCTGGGAGCTGGTTCCGCAGAAGAGGGGCCTGAAAGCTGAAGGCTCTGCCTCCCATTCTACTTTTAGGACAGTCTGATAATAATGAATTACAATAGTCCAGCCTAGAAGTAATAAATGCATGAATTAGTTTTTCAGCATCAGTCTGAGAAAGGATGTTTCTAATTTTATAAATTTTGCGCAAATGTAAAAAAGCCGTCCTACATATTTGTTTAATATGTACATTGAAGGACATATCCTGGTCAAAAATGACTCCAAGATTTCTCACAGTGTTACTGGAGGCCAAAGTAATGCCATCCAGAGTAAGTATCTGGTTTGACACCATGTTTCTAAGATTTGTGGGGCCGAGTACAAGAACTTCAGTTTGATCTGAATTTAGAAGCAGGAAATTAGAGGTCATCCAGGCCTTTATGTCTTTAAGACATTCCTGCAGTTTAACTAACTGATGTGTATCATCTGGCTTCATGAATAGATAAAGCTGAGTATCATCTGCATAACAATGAAGATTTATGCTTTCTAATAATACTGCCTAAGGGAAGCATGTATAATGTAAATAAAATTGGACCTAGCACAGAATCCTGTGGAACTCCATAATTAACCTTAGTGTGTGAAGAAGACTCCCCATTTACATGAACAAATTGGAGTCTATTAGATAAATATGATTCAAACCACTGCAGTGCAGTACCTTTAATACCTATGGCATGCTCTAATCTCTGTAATAAAATGTTATGATCAACAGTATCAAAGCTGCACTGAGGTCCAACAGGACAAGCACAGAGACGAGTCCACTGTCAGAGGCAGATCATTTGTAACCTTCACTAATGCTGTTTCTGTACTGTGATGAATTCTGAAACCTGACTGAAACTCTTCAAATAAACCGTTCCTCTGCAGATGATCAGTTAGCTGTTTTAAAACTACTCTTTCAAGGATTTTTGTATGGGCAGCAAAGGTTTTTTTTTTATAATTCATTCATTTGAATACTGCTAAGTCTTATAATTAGTGGAGTAGCTGCTTTGACTGATGGTTGTACCAATCCAGGCAGCTGTAGCAGATAGCTGTATGCTAGGCCACCGGCTAAATCAAGTCAATAAAACTGGTATTCTCAACCGTGTTTGTACTGTTGGTGCATTCAGAGGAATTATCTGAAAAAATATATAATTTCTTTGGATGTTTCTGTAGAGATTCCTAGAGACAGTATTTGCTCACTGTGCCTTTCATGTATTTTTATTTTATTTTACATTTTATTGGTTTAATTATTCTTTTCTCTTTTTTTTTTTACCTTGCAGCCCTGCAGTGTTCTTTATGCACAGCTATCTTAGATATGAATAAGCTACACCTGACTGTCTGTGCTGCATATTTCAGTATGAGTCAGTCTGAAACCTCCCCCCCATCCTCTAAGTTGTTGCACCTCTCAGTGTCTCTCTCTGCACGCAGGACCTGGAGTGAGGAATGTTGCTCATCTCTTAAGCCCATTTAACAGCTCGTTACCCATCCATCTCTTCCTCCCTCTGTTCCAGACTGTCATCACTTCTTGGTCAGGTTCCATTCCTGCTAATGTGGCAGAAACGAGCTGTGTGCACAGCAAAGCGAAGTGGATCAGATTTGTGGCGGTTTTTTACCACTGCACACTATGACAACATAAACAAGACTGAACTCAGGTAAAAGATGCAGGAAAGAGCAATGACTCAGAAAGCACAGGTGCTTCATTTGGACAAGGCATGTGACTCACATAATGACTAATTAAACCGGATTAGAAGGGAGCCACGGAGACTTAATTTAGCATCATTACTCTGACAGACTCTGCTTTGGTCATTTGGTGGAATTTGTTTTATCCTATAGAAGAAAATCAAACTTTCCTGATTCAAAGAATGTCAAGAAAACCCTGCAAAGGTGACTCGACCTCCTGATCTCCCAGTCTGAGGCACATTTCTCATCCTACTGAAATAACTCACCACACACATCACAGCTTTATTATACTGACATCAGGGACTGAGAGGCAGTGGTTGTGAGAGTCCAGACACACTAAGTACAGTGTGGCTCATATTTAAGAAAATGATCAGAACAGGCTGCAGTAATGCTCGTCTCTGTACGTGGAGCTGATGATGTGTGGTCTCTTTAAAAAAATTCATATCATTTCTACATCAATAATTTATATTTCTTTCCTGCTTCCATAGGCAGTATAAAACATGGATGTACCGCAGCTTCCAGACTGGAAAAATGAAGCCACTGCAGACGTGCCTTAAACCTAGATGGTCATCACTTTGCCTCCTGCAGAAGTGTGTGGTAAGTGAAATGGTACTTTTCTCTGTTTGAGCACTCAAAGAGCTTTCTTAGCTTCACACCCACACAAACACAAACACACACACACAAGCATGTTTTCTATGCCTTTGACATTCACACACTCGGGATACTTCAACATGCAGACTGCAGGAGCCAGGGATCAAACCACGACCTTCTGATTAGTAGACTCTGCCTCCTGAGCATACTGCAACATTCATACGTTAATCCAACATGCTGACATGGTCCCATTTAATAGCTGCATTTTCACTTTTATTTGTCACAGATTCTATAGACATAAGTCACTGTGTGTGCACACTGCAGGGAAAAATGTTGGCACTATGCTCAGAGCTTTGAGCCATCCAAAGTGCCACTCACACTCGCTCTGATAACAGCTCCCGTTCACTCCAAATAAATAAAGACTCCTAGAAGCAACCGTGACAACAGGCATAAAACATGTTTTTTCCAGTGTTAGATTTAGCAGTAAATTGCATGCCACAAACATTAGTAAATGATGTTTGTATGATTCATTTACATATTTGGATCCTGAAAGGGGAACTCGAGCAGAGTTCATACAGCAGCTTTAAGAACAAGAAGGCCTTGAGCTGAGTTCCTCCCTCTTTAAAATTCAAACCTTTATAACGGATCTTTTTCACAGGTAGCTTTTTCATCGTTGGTGCATGAAACCACATGCTCATTGGCTAAAGAGCTGTCAATCCCAGGCCATTAGCCAATGAGTGTGCTGTTTCACATCATGTCAGTTTTTTGCACCCAGGCCTTCAGACACCAAGGGGTGGCGTCCATCTTTAATCGTGTTTACCTGGGTGCACACCTGGTGTCATACTCAGCACTCGGCTGGTGTAAAGGTATTGTTAGAATAAGTTTGAGATAAACATTTGAAACAAAGGTCTGTGTGTAGATTCAAATTTCATCACCGCTTTAAGGATGCGCTGTTAGCTCCCCAAACTATAAGCAGCACTAAGGTGCCTGTGATGACACTTCTGTAACTGTATATTAATACATGTGATCTGATTAGAATTAGGCAACTTGCTTAGCTGGCAAATTGTCCTAAAAGTTATATTGTTGCTGGCAGATCCTCCGGGAGCTCATTTTTCACACAAACCAAGTTTAAGCCAACCCATAGCTGCAAAAATAAAAGTTCAAAATAATTGATGTTAAAGTATATTCATGTACCTGCTTGCCATTGATATGACATATTTAGGCAGACTAAGATGACAAAAAGAATGATTATGAGAATTAAAACCAGGTGGAAAATGTGACATGTTTTAAATAAGTATTCTTTTATGGTCAGGGTCGCGGGGGGGGGGCTGTCTGCACACCCTGTACAGGTCACCAGCCTGTCACAGGGCTAACACAGAGAGACAACCATTCACACCTACGGACAGTTTAGAATCAGCTAACCCCACTAACTGCATGTCTTTGGACTGTGGGAGGAAACCCACACAGACATGTGGAGAACATGCAGACTGCACAGAGAGAGGCAGCAGTGCTAACCACCACGCCACCGTGCTGCTCTGTATTCTTTCATATTATATATTATTATTATTTTGAGTGTGCTGGCATCATGCATGCAGCCCGTTTTTGCTCCTATTTTTTTGTTGTTGTTGTTGATTTTTATTTCCAACTTTTCCCATCTTTTAAATTTCAAATATGCTGCTTGAGATTTTTCGCCTTGTTTCTTGTAGTGGGAATACTTTTTTCTTTGGGACGATGGACCCCAGCACAACAACTTCATGCTGCTGGTATTTACTGAGCTGATTGCCCTGATCAGCTGAGATTCCAGCTGGAAATCTGGAGGAAAATCACACCAAGAGGAGGACCGAAGAAGAGGAAAGGACAGCTGCGGTGAGTTTTCTGAGTCATAAGCCATGAATCTGTGCTCATACAGTCACTGTGGATAAAATGGAGGAGCTGACAGCACGGCCCAAAGTCAAAGGCAGTACCAGGAGTGTGCTTCACCAGGATATTACTGACAGTAATGTATCCATAGAGGGTTTTTATACAGTTCAGGCCGACCAAGACTGCACCCCCAGCAGTAGGAGGACTGGGGGGCTTGCTGTTCTTGTTAATAACTGCTGGTGCAATCCTGCTCATGTCTACATCAAAGAGCATATTTGGTGCCCAGTTATTGAACTGTGTACTGCTAAACTGCAGCCATATTATTTACCTCAGGAGTTATAGATGCTGTTTATGTTCCCCGTCCTGTCAGCCCCACTGATGCAGCGTTCTGGCTGTAGGGGATCACACACTTACTTCCCCGATGTAGACCCTGTCCCGCTGGACGTGATTTTCTGCCTGTTCAAACACGTCTGCGCTCACCTGGACAAACAAGCGAGCACCATCAGGCCGGCTTTACTGGGTGATGAAGTGTGCGATGCAGGCGGATGCCTCTTTAGTGCCCTGGATAGTTGACTACCTGACCACAGACCACAGTAAGTGTGTCTGACAGCGCGCTCAGGAGCCCCTTCCTCTTCACTCTCTGCACCGTGGAGCTCAGCTCCTGCAGATACCCAACACTTTCAGACATGTTGAGGGTGGAGGTGGTGGAGGAGTGCAGGCCTGTGGTAACTTTGTTACATGCTGCGAGCAGAACCATCTGCAGCTCAACGTGGCAAAGACTGAGACCACCACTGTGGAGACTGAAGGATTACAAACGTGTTCACCATAAAGTGGACTTCATTAAAAACAGAAGGCCCAACCCCGACTCATCTGCTGGATCATACTTGTTTTATGAGTCTGGTGGCCAGCGCCATCCTCGCTGCCGCGGTGTGCTGGGGCAGCAGATCGACTGAATAAATATATTTATTTATTTATGGCCTGTAGAGCTCGACTCTGGACAATCCTTCAGCCCCTCTCTGTTTGATGCTGACAGCTACAGCTTCATCAGAATACTCCACCAGCAGCAGGAAATCACTCCTGCCAGTGGCCCTCAAACTTTACAACTCCTCCTTATGACTATTTTCACCTGTAATATCTCGGCTCTCTGTTTTTGTCTTATTTTAACTTTGGAATATACTATTTTAATTTAATTCTGCACTCTGGTTTTACTTACTTTTTAAATATGGTTTATAAAAACATGGTAATGGTGATGGTAATCCTCCGGGGATTACTGCAGTGCTATATGACTTCATGTGCATCCTACAGAGAAAATACAGTCTTCACATCTGTTAGCTGAATAAAACTTTAATACATCAATAGAAACTGTAAAAAAAAAAAAAATCTGAATTTTAAAGACATAATATTAAACTCAAATAACCACACACTGCCAGCAACAAGGTCCAAATCAGAGATCAGAGGTCAGAGGTCAGAGGTTGGAGTCCACAGTGTGCTCCGGATCGCAGGAGCTCATTGTGAGGAAGATGCGTTTGGAAAGCTCTGGGCCGATTCTACGGGAGGTTGAGGTGACGCCTTCTCCTCTGCGGATCAGCAGGTCAGACAGCAGAGAGAGCTTCTCCTGTTGGGTCCTGCACCGACTGTAAGCCTGCAGACACACAAGGATGAAATATTAAATCAGTTCAAATGTTTGTGATGTGTCGACTTGATATCTGCACATCCAAGAACTCTGAGGCTGCGTGTACAGCAATAAACTTTCCAGATATCCAGAAAACCGCGTCTCTGATGATGAGGTCCACAAAACACACCAGTGCGCTGGCACTTAAACCACATTGCCTATTTAAACGGTGGCGCCGCTGACGCTCGTCTCTGGATGAGTGATCTGGAACGCTCATTTCGTTGTGTGCACAATGAGTTGAATCTAACATCTAAAAGTAAAATGATAACAAAGTCTATGAAAACACGCAAACTGACACAAATTCATGCCGGCTAAAGCCAACAGAGCTCTAGAGAGTTTAACTTGCTTCGTGCTGTGTATTCTGAGATGCTGCCATAAACTCTGGATTCTCCTGATGCCACCAACAGTTGGTGTTTGGAGCATCAGGGTCCCAGTACAGCTGCTGCACTGGTCCCTGTGTGTGCCACTGGTGACGTCATCAGATTAGATTAGATTAAACTTTATTAATCCCTTTGGGAAGGTTCCGTCAGGGGAACGTATCCATCGCCATAATGGTGCAGGTACCCGCTCCTGAGCTGAGCTCTCAGTCACCGCTGGAGTTATTTTGGCAGGTTGTCCCTCTTCGGAAAGTTCAACACTTTTCCAAGTTTTGTTCATTTAGGGATAACTGGAGTCCCAGAGCCTTAGGAATGGCTCTGTAACCCTTTCAGACTGATGGATTTGTCAGTGACTGTGTCTTCGGATCGTGGATGCCGGCTTCGTTTCTGCTTCGCTTTGTCACACAGCTTGTGTGTAAGTGATGTTTTCATTCAGCAGGTCTGCTGTGGGTGACAAACTGAACTCAGCTTTCCAGAAAATATGGATCGGTCAGGATTCAGCAAGTTAGATCAGAGTTAAATCATCATTTAGCTTTTTGGATTTACTCGGGTTATCTTTGTCTAATATTAAAACGTGTTTGATGACCTGAAATATGAGCAACAAATATGCAAAAAACTAAATACTCACAGAAATGTGTGTGATAGGAAGGAAAATCTGCAGCGACAAAATGATCGTTTAAACGCAGCGATGAGAGCTTTATAAGACCACTGATCACAGCAGTGAGAAAGGTCAAAGACAAGTTAAAGGCAGTTACCTCAAGATAATATGATTTCTAATGTTTGACTTTAATATGAGCCTGTGTTCATACGCAGAGTGTAGCAGAGCTCAGTTATATAAGCGTCCGTGTGTGACCTGAATTCATTCTGTGCAGGTCCACTGAAGCTGCTCCGAGGTCTGTGGCAACGAGCTGCTCGCAGCAGGTCCTTTAACTGCATCTGTGAGGATCTGTGCGTTAGAGCCGCGCGTTGGTGGAAGAATAAATACTTTTTCACATCAGAGGAGTCGGACTGAAATGTCCTCGTTAAGAAGGAGAGTTTAAATGTTCTTTGCCACCGAGGCGTCAGTAAGCTGATGTGAGGATGGTGTATTCTGGCTGCTCGGAGTCATCGGTGTGTCAACAGTGTCTGTACCTTCCTGAGCAGCTGTGGGGAGGGATAAGCTGCCAAGATGGCAGCAGCCATGTCTGGGCTCACTCTGTTGAACTGCTGAATCTGCCTCTTCCACACTTGCAGCAGGCCCTTCCCAGCTCTATCCACCCGCTGGCCCCCTGCCCACTCACTCTCCAGGTGGAAGGAAAAGCCCGTCTTCTCCCGCTCTCTCCTGAAACACACGGGGGAACCTGGGAAATGAATGTTTGATCTGGCAGAGGTCGTTTTCAGCTGAGCCGTGAAGAGGGGGAAAAAGAAACAAATAGAGCTGCTCACTTGAAAGGAGCCTCTGCGACCGCTTTGGTTGTCATGGTGATGTGGTTCGAGAAGTCCCTCCAGGTACAGAAGAAGCAGACCGAGACGCCAGCGTGAAGCTGGAGATGCACCAGTGCCTGAAAGGATGTCAGAAACAAACAGATGAATCACTTTAGGCATAAGCAACATAGTAACCACGATTTCACTGTAGACAGGCCACACGCTTCAGTATAAATCAAAGAGGACCCGTTTATTACCTTTTATTACAGTTTATTACATGAGAGAATAGCTCAGTCAGTACCTTAGTAAGAAAAATACCTTTAAGGCAAAAGCTGATCAGACTAATGAGGCATGAACTGTAACAAATACAGAGGTCGTTTGGTTTTTGTATTCTTCTCTAAGCAGCTATAAATTACCGAACTGGCCTACCTCCTCTACTTCAACTCGGGACACCTCCGGCAGCACACCAGCTCCACCATTCTTCTCCCTCTTCTTGGCTTTACCTCCACCCGTCTTTGTGACAGCCTCTCGGAAATTCTTCTGACTTTGAGACTTCTGCGATCTTGGGACAAAAACTTTGGTCATTTTTGATGCACCCGACATTCTCTGCCACCTTTGGTGCATTTCCTCTCGTCACAGTATTATTTTGCCAGACTCCACAGTGATGTTTGCAGACAGCCACGTGTTCACACGGTGTCCGAGTGGCATTCCTTGTTGTTTTTAACATTTTACCGAGCACTTTTCGTCACACTGTTGCCCACATTTACACCAGGACCCATAGTTTCCTGTGCTTTCACCACCAAACCAGCCGGTCTGCAGCTGCTTCCAGCAGAGCGTCTAAAAAGCAGTGAATTAAGCCTGATTAATTTACCACCACTCCAAATGTTATATGTGCAGACTTCATACCAAAAAGCTAATTATTAGATTTACTGTAATTAGTTTGGCTGTAAACAGGAACCGCACAGTTACCACAACACGCAGCATCGATGGGGAGGTGCAGGAAGGCTTCCCCATGTTGCAGTTGTGTTTAGCAGTACCTGCAGATGGTTTAAAAAATCCAGAAACACATTAAATTTAAAAGTCATGATGGGGCGTACGTTCTGGTTTCATATACGTGTACCACTTTGATGGTGAATACACCAAGCTCAGCATTCCCAACACCTCTACTGTTTTTGGCTGCAACTCCTTTTGCTTTGCAGCAGCAAATGACTGGAACACTTTACAAAGCTCCCTCAGACTTTCAGCTTTAACATCTCTGACTACTTTCAACCATAAAATTCAACAGATTATAGCTGACTATTGCTCATGCTGATCACCCCAGGTCACACTGATTTACATACCCACATACACTTTCTCCTATATATATTCATACATGCGTATAATCACACACACATTAATGTCCCCTCTCTCCCTTTATGCTAACTCATCTATTCTTCTTCTCATTCCTGTTTTCACCCAGTTGTCATCATTTACATGCATGCTCCATGTTAATCTCCGATTTATTGATTGATTGATTGCTTTTGGTATGTTTGTATGTTTATGTGTATTTATGTGTAGGGGACCTGATTCGATTGGGGCCTCTCGGCCAGGTCGTGTTTGTAAATGAGAACTAGTTCTCAAACATTTTTACCTGGTAAAATAAAGGTTTAAAACAAAAAGGTGCCAAGTACAAAGTTAGCTGTAAAGCCACAATAATCACATTATCCTTTCCTGCACTTCCCTACCTGAAGTATTTCTCCAGCTCGATCACTGCCAGGCAGAGGGTCCGGCCACGGTGGCGCCTTTGCTGCTCCTGGACCCAGGATGTCAGCGTGGGTCCACAGTCTGACCGGCCATGCCTCTGCTCCTGGATCAGACGGGGGGGGGTACAGATTAGGAAAAAGAACTGCACAGATATGCAGTTATAAATGATGGAAATGCAGCGTTTGCATTTACTTCTTACATGTAAATCAAATACAAATGAGGACAAAAATATTTAAAGTTGACAAAATTTTCCACAGTGCTTTTTTAACACAGTTAGAGAGTTTAAATTATTTCACAGAAACATTATCAGCCCCCTGAAAAGGCGGCCTTTTTATTGAGCCACAGCACGAACTGCTGTGCAATGATGTGCTTTAGCTTTGTAAAGCTCAAAGCCTGAACAATCAAGTTACACACAGCATTAAAACCTGAGCTGCCATCATGCCAAAAACCAAAGAAATCAGTTCAGACCCGAGAAAAAGAATCCTCATGCTCCCAAAGCAGGAGGTGATTTACAAGGTTACAGAGTTTCCAAGTGTCAAGCCCTGGAGAAATTCAAAGAGAACACGTCTGGCAAAGATGCATCCAAAGACCAGAACAAGTACCAAGACACAGATGAATGATTTAGTCCAAGAAGACAATCACTAGAACCCGGCACAGGAATGACCAGGAAAACTTCCACAGCTTCAAGCCAGACTGAGGTATTCTATGGAGAAAGATTATGCATACTGGAAGTGCATCCTTTGGTCAGATGAGGCGAAAGTAGAGACGCTGCTTTTGTTTGGAGAAAGAAGGGAGAACACCGTCCCCACAGTGAAACGGGGGGGGTCGCGACAAGGTGGAAGGAATGACGTACGAAGGATACGTGAACAGTCAGCTGCAAAACACCCCCAAAAACACATCATTCCTGCCAAAGGAAATGACAGATTTCCAAAGGTTAGTGCCCCCTCTCCAGCCTAGAAAACATAAATATCTGGAATTACACCTGGATAACGACAGAAACAACAGCTCCAGAAACAGGGATTCAAGCAGACTGGACCAACCAGTGAGGAAGGCTGGCTCTGTGACTGGAGCCAGACTGGACACACTGGGAGAGGAGGTGGAAAAATCCCGACTAAAGATGTTAGAAGCTGAACACCTCTGATCAGCCACTTCAGAACATCTGTATGGAGCAGAGAACATCAGGACTGAAGAATCATGGGTACTCACAGCCATCAGGCCTTCAGTTCTCAGACCTGTGGTTTCCCTCTGAGATCAATAAAGTTGTTCTTAAGTTATATGTTGTAATTTTGAATATGGGACATAAATTAGATCTATATATAATGTATGTATATATTAATATATATTCAAAGCCTGACACATATTACGTCTGTGCGGTGGAGCTCCAGCTATTTAAAACACATCAACATCTTTCATCTCAGTCCAGCACATTCATCTCTGTGATTGAAATAGATCAGTGCACCACCAAAAATATGAATCACTGCTGAGAACAGGTGAACACAAATACACAAGTTCTTAATAAGGTTTACTGAAAACAGCAATCAGATGGTTTTTTTAAAAATATTTACATTTTCAGGGGGAACCAGTCGACTTGGAGTTTACCTTTCATACAGCTTTAACATTATCATTTCCTGGTTAATGTAATATCAGTATTATTATTATTATTATTATAATTATATTTGCTGGCAAGGTCATCTTACAAAATCAACAAGAACAGTATTAAGTGAGATTTAGAAGTCTGGGAACAATATGAATGTAAAACATAAATGAAGATGTTTATATCAGCTTATCTATCATATCAGCTAGATATGCTGATGAAAACAGAGGAGTCAGAGAGCCTAGCTGACAAAGGTAACGTGGTACTAAGTTCCAAAGACGCGGTGCAGCCACGGTGCTGAGTCTGTGAGGAGCTGACGGAGGTGACCAAGGCATGAACCAGGACTCGAGTGCTGTGGTGAGAACAAAAAGGCTGCAGTCTATAAGAGTTATGTAGGTGGAAGTGGGCTGAATGTGAAGCAATACTGGTGTGGGTGGTGAACGAGAGGATTGTCCAAGATGACTCCAAGACTTCTGAATGTGGGGGTGTGTGGACCTGACAACATCTATAAAGACAGCAGAAGGGCATATTTTAGAAAGTGGGTCCTTTGAGCTAAAGGATAAGTTCACTTTTACTGCCAATGAGTTTGAGCCAGCTGACTGTCGTCCAAGTGGTGCTGACCTGCAGGTGAGGGCAGGAGGGGGCAGAGAGGTTCAAGGATGTGGAGAATGACAGAAGATAGTCCTGAGTGGGAGAGCCGGGTGGAACCGTCGGCATTTGGGCTGCTGTGAGCGCACACTAGCTGTAACAAACAGCAGCGCTGCAGCTGTCATTGGTTTTCTGAGGCTCTCTTTAAAGTCTTTAATCTTCAGATGTAAAAGCCCAACAAGGCTCGGAAATCAGCAGCAGCTACAAACTCTGTGTGCAGCACATCAGTTTCATGCTCTGTATTGGAACTGTGTCAAACTGCACTGACCCCTTTAAATAAATAAGAACAGTTTCCCTCATCCTTGTTGTTGTATTGTTAGCACTATTTCCTCACAGCCAGAGATTTTATGGTTTGAACCATCCGCTCAGCTGGAGCCTGGTTCAGCCACACCTCAGCCAACAAACCCAAACTGGATGAGCCATTTTTAAAAAAATGGATGTTTTTGTACCTGAATGACCATAATTCATAACTCCTTTCTTTATTACCTGATGTCATTGTTTGGCTCTTGCCTTATCGTTTTCTTCCAGTTATTCCTAAAGTCCCTCCCCCCACCCACGTCCCCGTGTTGGCGGTACGACGTCTCTATGCACACAAAAGGCGGTGAAGGATTTTACTATGCTAACACACGTGTTACCATATGCTAACAGAATTTTATTGTTCCGTATGACTTTCCTCTCAGGTCGTGTGTGCCCCTCCGGCAGCGGGTTTGAGAAACACTGAGTTTACCATCAGCACCCACAACAAACCTGAATGTAGCTGTGGATCAGAGTGATGAAGTCATCCACTGTCATCTGCATCACGACGTGGGCCTCTGGTACACACGCTCCTTCATCTGGCTTAAGTGTGTGTGTGTGTGTGTGTGTGTGTGTGTGTGTGTGTGGTGGGGGACAGAAAACGGTGTTACTGCTAAATAAGCATTCATAAAACCTCTTCTCATTCATTTATGGCAATTACGGCAAGGCATCATAACAAATTCGACAATTTCACATTCATGCTTCACTTTTTATAAAACTACACAATGGGGAAAATATTGCATGTGTCTTATCACCTGCACACAGGGAGCTCTCCTCATCCAGCTCACACTGCGTGGGAGGGGCTGTTTCTTGATGGCGCAGCTACAACCCAGAGCCTGCACCGAGGCCAGCAGAGTGCCGCCTCCTTCCAGCTGTAGGAGAGCTGCGCACACACACACAAACACACTCCGCACTATTACAGCCACAATTAGCACGTTTAACGACCTCAGTAGTACTGCAGGTGAAAGACTGGCTGGATGTGCAATTTAAAATAAAATGTGTGATGAATCTGTTATGCACATTGTCAAGACTAATTTAATGTTTCATTCTTACCTGGATCCACCACCACCACCATGTGCTTGATACACTCCTCTGGCCTCAGGGCCTTAGCAGCCTCTGCCAGAGCTTTCCTCTCTGCTTTCTGTCTCTCCCGTTCCTCCCTGACCACATCCTGATCCCGCTGCTGTCTCTCCCCGGCCTGCCTCCCCCTCAGAGCCTCCTCATCCACTCGCTTGCCAGGTCTCCTCTTGGCAGGAGAGGTGTCTACGCTCCTTGCTCTCTTCAGAGGCAGCTCTTCGAGGTCCCGTCCACAGCCCATTTTTCTCACCTGATACGAGCCAAGCAGGCTCTCTGACTCTGAAAAGCCATTCTGGCAGGAGAGCTGTGAGCTGGCCAGACTGGATGGCAGAAAGTGCTCAGCACCATTCCCATTAGTGGCCACAGAGGAGGCGCTGATCGCATTGTCTCGCTTTTGCTTGATTCTCTGTGCCAGAGGGACATAAGGGGCATCATCATCAGAACTGCTGCTAATTATCCTTACATCAGCTGTTCCCCTGCACACACCAGGGCCACCCCTCCCTGGGGAGGAGACGCCTGCTGCTGATGCATCAGAATCATCGAGGTCGACCAAGTGTGGTTTCTCAGCATGTCTCTGGGAGGCCTGGCTTGAATGACCAGCTGGCTGGAGGAAGTCGAACACAGGCAGCTCCTCATCGGGGTCACTGTCACAGTCGCTGTAGCTGCCCATGCTCACATGTCCAGAGAGGCTGCTGCACATGTTGTGTGGCACAAGAACAACAGCACCGTCACTCAACCAGCGTTTTCCCACACCAGATTTCAAACTGGTGTCTTACAGCTTTATGGTTCTTAAATAATTCATACGTTATTATGTGACCTCGCAGATTAAAACCTAAAGCAGTTACCAGATAAAGGTGTTCTCGGAGCGCAGTGCACCCAGCAGGCCTTATTTCAGTGAGATTATGATTTGAATAAAAGGTGCGCAGCGCATGTTACCGCCCACCGTTGTGTTTTCTGGTGTTAGAAGATAAGCAGGACCAATTACAGGACTCGCTCGGTGTAACGTTATTGGCTTCTCCGACTTAATTGAATATATAACTTCCAGCTACGCGGTGTCTAACCGAACAGGGCCTGGCGATAAAGAAATTACTTTTTAAATTGAGTTTGGCACCGCATTAATGTTCTCTCAGAGAGGATCACAAAGGACAACCCGAGCACATTTTACCCGACTGCAGACATCTGAAGCTGCAGGTTAGCAGATTAGCCTGATGGTGCGTTACTTACTGCGCTTCGCGCACTTCTTTGAAATCGCAGGCCGTATAGTTAAAAAAGAAACTGTATAAATAAGAAAAAAACTACTTGCTCTGATTTCAAACCACAGGGTGAAAATTGTTTATTTACCTGAAGAAGAAGCTGAACGCAGCGCGGGACACCGTTTGATTTCCCCGGGTAATGGTGCGTTCACGGGCTCTCTGAGGCCAAGGATTTTCCCCTCTTCTACTGGCACTGACGCAGGCTGGTTCTGGATGTACCGACGATGCGGCAAAATGTTTTAGGACTGTGTTCAGCAAGTATCGCCGCTCAACGGCCATCAAAAAATCCCTCCGGAAAATTATTTGGGCAATTAATTTAAATTAACTAAAGTTACAGCGCTCTCAGGGACATAAAAACTGTCAGTTTAAAAAATTACCATCAAAACTGATTTAAAAAAAATCAAAAACGTTTAAAAGTTTAATAATTTTACCACAGATCTTTGGTTATTAGTTATTATTATTACTGTTATATTATCATCATCATTATTATGTTTTCAAATTAATATTATCAGGATGACAGTATTATTACAGTATTACAGTTTGAGACTTTTGTAGAATTTTTCTTGAGAAACTTGAATGTAGCAAATGTAAACGGATGTGACGTATGGGAATGACGTAGGCAATATTGCTCAAGATGGCTGCGCTCGTGTCGTTGATGCTCAGGTCCAGAGCAGGTATTAAGTATTTAAATGAGCATTTGAAACGTTTTAACGGGAATTCCTGCTGACAGGAACGTCACGGGGCTGTGCTTTTTTGAGCACGCGTTTCCGTTGAAGTTTACGGTGATGACCGAGCTGACCTGGCTGTGTGTGAGGTGGCCCTGAATGTCACGCTGCAGCTGAAAAGAAGGACAAATGGAATTTGGATAAAATGTTGATTAAATCTTTTCGTAATTTCTCGCCGTCCCTCAGTTCTGCTAGTTTAGGACTCAATGACATTAATGTGGGTCGTGTCCACTGTGAGCTAAGCCTAATGATGGAGTAATAAGAGCTCACACCAACAGGTAACAGTCAGGTTTGGGTGCAGCGTCGTGGCCCCATAGAGGTAAACGGAGCGTACCACGGGCTGGAGATGGTTTTAAACTGAAAACCTTGAATACTTTCCGCGTCCGCTTGGGCCCCGGTGACGTAATTTTCGTCATCAGATGGCCAGCCCGAGGGCCCGTGCGGACGTTGTGACCCTTCCGCAGAGAGTTTACATTATAGTGTACCAACTAGGCATGCGCGCCGGCGGCGGAGTTCAAAGTACTCTAACAGGAGTGACTGCTCGGCCGACGGTCTCCAGCTGTCAGTGCGCTTCACATGACCACGTTTGCTTTGCTGGTTTCAGGTGTGTTGGCACCTGGGCAGCCCTCTCTGCTGGACTCGGTGAGGTTTGCGTCTAAGAAGGCCGGCGGCAGCAGCAAGAACACCGGCGGAAAAAGCCCCGGAAAAAGATACGGCTTCAAGAAACGGGATGGTAACATAAAATCATTACATCCATGTATTTCTAATCCCAGTAGGCACCTGTTCTGGTCTGCACTAACGGGGTGGGTAGGATGTTTTTACTGATTTCACTTTGTTATTGTGACGTGAGCAGGATTTGTCAGACTCACACGGTCCCGCTAAACAAACTGCACTGATGGTGGTGGTGTTGAATTTGGCCAAATTGACACTTCCTGTTTATTTTTATAATATTCTAGTTTATAAACTTTGGTTAACTAAATGTTTGGGCTAGTTTAGTCTGCCCACCCAATCAGAAGTTAGAATCAGAGCTGATATGTTCTGTTTTTCCTGACTAACTGAGCAAAAACAATAAGATGTATGTAATAATAAGTTGGGGCTGGAGCTGATGATGTTTTCTTCTGTTTGGTAGGAAACTTTGTCCATGCTGGTAACATCCTTGCAACACAGAGGCTAATGCGGTATCACCCAGGAGCTCATGTAAGTTGTACTCAATCCAGGAATTTTGGTGTGGTGGAATTTTGAAGTTAATTCCGTGTTGCACCGGAGTGGAGAGAGTGAAGAACTGGCGTAATTGGTTTCATCTTGTTTCTCTGTCGGTCCTCTTTCCCTGTCCTGAAGGTTGGGATGGGAACCAACAAGACACTCTTTGCTCTGGAGGATGGCCATGTCCGGTTCACCAAGGAGGTCTACATCCCACCACCACGCAGCCCAGAGGCCACCAAGGTTATCACCAAGCTGCCGAGAGGAGCCGTCCTTTACAAGACTTTCATCAATGTCCTGCCAGTCAAGCAGGAGGGCAAATTCCAGCTGGTGGACATGGTTTAAAACACGGGACTGAGATGTCAGTGGTGACGGTGGTGTTCATGTGCTGGTTAGAGTTGTTGAGGACTCGCTCTGACTGACTCTTGGTTTCCAGCGATCTGAGAAGAAGCCTGCTGACCTCAGAGATCTTTGCTTGTCTCCAAGCTGGAGTGACGCGACCTTCCGGCAGCATTTTAGGTTATTTATACAAAAACATCTGTTGTTTCGTTTAGTGTATCTCTTTAATGAGATCCGAGTTAAAAATGGTCTAAATCCAAGATTTCATGATGTCGTTCCATGAGACTGGAAGTGTGAGCTAAGCAAAGGCAGCGCTTCGATATGAAGCACTGAGCTCAGCTCACAGGAATTACATCATTGATCTGACGTGTCTGACGCATGCTCTATTAAAGTTTCCTACGTGAACATCTTTGAGTCAGCTGTTGTCTCAGGAGTGTTATCATGATTTTGCTTTGACTGAACTGTGGGGTAGAGCACAGACGTGCTTTCTAAGGACCGGTCCGTTCCCCGTGCTTAAACAGAAAACTTCACACAGAAAGCAACAGAATCCTGTAAGAGACCTAATACGTCTGCATTGGTTGGCTTCTCTTTTATTGTTAACAGGTTTGTGTTTTCTGAGATTTAAGGGGCTGTGGATCTGTTACTGTTGTTACAGTTCTGCCACAGGGGCACGCTTTTCCTCCCACTGCAGGGCCTGATCTAGAACCAGGTAAATGTATTTCCTCTGGAAGAAAGACAGACCCAACATTCGGTTAGTCCAGAGAAGGAACTACTGAGGTCAGGCTTTTCACCAGTGATCCACAGTTTCTGTCTGCCTGTGGAGTTTAATCTGCTGTGTGAATTGGTCTCTGTGGCAACAAGACCTGTATGGCTGTGCAGCAGTGGGAAAAGAGTGAATTCCAGCCTGTGAATGGGCACTGCTGCGTGACAGCATGTTAGACTGGGGTGGTTTTAAAGGACAGGCTCATCAGACTTACTCACTGTAAAGGATAAAATATTGACTTGTTGGTAGCTTGGTATATGAAATATGAATTTAGCATAATATTTGTGGTACATATTTTGTAACCTTCAGTAAATGATCAGCATTAGGACTGAAAAATATTCAGAGGAAAATAATTCATTCTTATACTCTGATTATTAAAGTTAAGAAGTGGGACCCACCTGTTGCAAATGCAGAGGGTCACATCATTTGTTTTTGAGCTTAAATGTAACTTTGTTCATTAGCTGAAAATATGCAATCTTACTAAGAAGTAGTTCAAACCAAACATGCACTCCAATACCCATAAAGCATCACAAATACCATCATATCCTACCATGTGGGGTCAAGCCAGCACATTTTTCCGACCCTAGAATCCTTTGCACAGCAGCACAATCTTAATTTGCACATCTCAGTTTTATGCAAACTGCATGAAACTGTGTGTAGTGTTTGATGGAAAAATGTGCTTTGAAATGGAGGGTACCTTTTTCTGGTGCTTTATTTTTGTGTCTACGTGTAATACCAAAAACCAACCACTAGGTGGCGTATAACCACCTGCTGAAGTTCCTCAGGGTCCAAACTGCACAAATCACTAGAAACGAGTTATCTCATCAACCTTTGATGGTCTAGAGAGCTGGGTTTTGTGTTTTTACCTTAATGGGAAGCTTTTTTTTTTTTTAGTTGAATTAATGAATAAATGTTTTGGTTAATAAGTGAAGATAAAGCTCTTATTAGCTCGAACCTCCCAGGTCGTAACCTCATGGTTAACTGGGGCCTTTCTATGCAGAGTTTGCATGTTTTCCCTTTGGGGAGGCTTTTAATTAGTGATTCTAAGTCGGTCCTATTGTGTATGCTGCCTCACGCTCACTGTTTGCTGGGGTAGCCCTCCCCACCCTCAACTTTAAGTTGAATAAGCAATTAAGAAAATTAAGTCAAAATGAATAATTAGTTTTTTTTGTGTCCTACCACCAGTATCATTCCCTCCAGGAAGCACATAACACTGCAGTTCTTCAGATACTGATGCTTTTATTCTCTTATTGGCACTTCAGCATCACCATCATCAAACTCATTGTTAAACTGTGTGAAATGCATGACAAGGTACAAAATAAACACATGCTGTACAAACTGAGATAAACTGCATAAGAAGGAGGGAACTGTGCATTTCTTTGTTGTAACGATGCTTGTTGGCAGTGAGTCTTGTACTGCTGGAAAGCCTGTTTGTTTCCCTTTAAATGAAGCCACATCTGTAAGGCACAGCTGAGTATGTGGGTTGTACCCATGAAAAACTTGCCAAATCTTCTCTGCCAATGCCAAACAGCTGATTCTTTGAGTTCTGTCCTGTACTTCCTCATTCCACCACCAAGTCTCCCTGTTCTCTTTCCTCAGTCCAGAGGATGCACCAAACACATTCTTGGCAGTTTTCCTCAGCACTCCAACTCTTCCCTACCACCCAGAGCCTCTTTCAACTCCCTGCGACATTGAACTGGCCTCTGCCTTCAGTCTCTTCTGCTCCTTGATATCCAAAACCATCCCTACCGATTACCATCCAATGCTACGTAGCTACATTCTTCCCTAACACCACTCTTATGGTCTCTTTCAGATTGCACCTTTTGCATGAGGTGTAGTCCATCTGTGTGCACCTTCCTCCACTCTTATACATCATTCAGCATCACCCCTTCGATTTTCAGCTTCAGACTCGTGATCCTGTCTCATACTCTCTTCAGCTTTAACATTAGCCCTACTCCATTTTCTCTTCCTATCTACACCGTGGCGGAGCAGCCTGAATCCTCTTCCTGGCTTTTCTTCCCTTCCACCTGGTCTCCTGCACACAATATATCTACCTTCCTTCTGTCCATCATTCCAGCCTGGACTCTCCCTTTACTAATAATAGTCCCTACATTTAGAGTCCCTACTCTCCCCTCCCCACTCCTACCTTTCCTTCTCTCTCGCTGCCTCCTAGCATGCCTTCCCCATCTCCTCTTCTTTTGTCTTTGGCCAACAATCACACGGTTTCTGCTGGAACCTGTTGGCTGACAGCACCTGAGGCGGTTTTTGTTTTCCCAGGCGTCAAACGATCCGGTCATTCTTTGTGATCCACATGTTTGATTTGGCCAAGATTTTCCATATGACACAAAGTGTCGCATCCATGTTCAAGCATCCTGTGAATATCCTTACTCAGAGTTTCTGTCTGATTTCTCAGACTTTTATCTGATTTAGTGCTCAGTTCAGATGAAATAATTATAGTGGGTGATTTTAACATCTTAACTTAGAAACTTGTTGCAGATATTCATGGTATCCACATGAGGACCCACATGATGACTCATGGCTGTGGAGATTCTCTGACACCAGCAGGTCAGAGTTTTCACTAATCTTTTAAAGTTTCGACCTTTGCTGGATGGACCAGAATGAGATCTAGTAAAGACAGACATGGTTCTGCTGGCTTTGGTGCCACCATGAGAACATTTGGCAGCTATTGATGATCGTCATGAACCTGTTCACAGACCTTCACATTATCCCTGTAAAATTTAAAATGGGCTCTGTAGAGATTGTTTCTGTGACATATGAAAACTTTTATTATTAATCCCTAATGGTACAGGTCATTCTGTGCTGGTCTGGTTTCTACTCTTTGGAAATAAGGAAATGTTTGGATTTGAAACCTGTTACATTTGAATGAGAGCAGAATATTTGAATATTTGAGAAAGCTTGTTGTACATCCTTAAAAAAACACAATGTGGAATCTGACAGTAAATGAATAGACAATCCTGACAATCACAATTTCATTGCCAATCATTAAGGAATGTACCGCTTGAGTCACAGTCATTATCATAAGAATACTCCAGAATCAAAGAGATCAATCAACAGCCTCAAAGCATAAGCACTCCCTTCCCACAATTCCTTTCTCTAATGGCTCTGATGTCGATCTGCCGGCTGCAAAGAAATGGAAAGTGCCTTCATGTTGCGGCTTGACAAAGAGCAGAATCCTGGAAGTCTGTGCAGGACATTGAGTGGAAGCTGGCCACTGGAGCCTTGCTGACTGCAGCTGTGTGTGTCTTCACAGGTTTCACTCCAAGTGTGGATCATCAGGTGAATGTCCAGCAGTTGCTCATCTGTGAGTGAAATGCCGATGGACTCGGTATGGCTTTCTTCATACATGGCAGCAAAGAGACATAAATTTGAACAAGATTGTTAGAGCTATAGCAGATCCCTGTAACTACAAAACTCAGTTACATTTCATATCTTGCAAGCATGTAAAAAATACTGAAACCAAAACTGCAATCCAGATATCCACAATATCTTATCACAGTTCCATCTTCCATGCTCTGATAACCATCTGAAGCTCTCAAAGCCCAGCATGCAGTCTGGTGGAAATCTGTAATCATCCAGGTAATTAGCGAACTGGAAAAACATCAGAATAATGCCTGTGGGGAAAAGATCTGTAGCAGGGATGCAGCTCTTTTCAATACTGAGGATCCTCAACATGAAGACTCATGTTTGCTCTGCACATTTGTGAAATCTCTCAAAGCAGGAATGCTATGAGCTCTATATCAACACACAAGAGGACAATCCATGCCTTAAATATTTAGTGGTTAGTACACCAGACTACAGTTTTGAAAATGAAACTTAGATATACCTCAGACCCGAGTTAACTTGCTTTATTTGTCAGGTGTCACAGAAAGGGTGGACAAGTGTATAAACTGTTGTTCATCAAGAAAACATTGTAAAAACAAAATCACTGTCAGTTTGTGTTGCCACAAAATAGTTGGTGTGCAACAGCAGGTCAAACTGGCTCAGAATGTTTGAATGAATTTTATAAGTTAACATTTCATTACTTAGAGTTATTAGATCAGTTCACATTTATGTATGAATTCGTGTAATGCTTACTCCTTTGTGTCTGCTCTATCCTGGATATACAGTTCATGCCTCTGAAACTCAGCTGGCTGATAGATAGCAATATTCTAATAACAATCCATCAAACAGTAGAATTCTTCTTTCTTCTTCCTGTTAAAAGGGTGTTTTTCCTTCCCACTGTTTCCAAGTGCTTGCTCATAGGAGGCCATCTGATTGTTGAGGTTTCCTCTGTATTATTGTAGGGTTCCTGTTCACGTTGCTCAGACTTTACAATATAAACGTTACAATATAAAGCACCTCAAGGCAACTGGTGTGATTTGGCGATATATAAATAAAATTGAATTGAAATTGAAAATAAATGAGTCTTCAGTCAGTTTCCCCGGTCTACATACGTTATCTACAGACTTCAGACCGTCCTTCACACTCGAGCTACAGTAGAAGAAAGAAGCTGACTCTTTCTATTTTTCTCCTCCCAAACTTCTTGAAAACATGTATAAGACCACATAGACACTTGATCCTCTTAAATTAACCAGTAGGTAAATATCAACACTGTGTCAGTAGAAAGGCTAATTTTCCACCAACCCTCATTCAGAGGAAAAAGGAGGAAATGCAGGAAAGGCTGATCCTTGTTCAAAGACTGGTGAATAGTAATAGAATGCAAGCAAAACAACCTGGTATTCATAACAGATTTGTCATGTTTTGACTGGATATGCAGGATTTGTGTCATCTCATAAATTCAGAGGTATGTAAGCAGCATTTCATTAGATTTGAAACTAGAAGAAGCACTTACAGTCTTAGATATAAATACCTCATTTTAAAAGTACTTGATTTAAATTCTAAGCTAAAAGAAATGAAAGCATCAAAAGGGAGCATCAATTCAGATAAACAGCTGCTGCAAAGAGCTACAATGATGCAGAGAAAACTTAAACAATCAGATGACCCCCTATGAGCAAGCACTTGGTGACAGTGGGAAAGAAAAGCTCCATTTTAACAGGAAGAAACCTCCAGCAGAACCAGGCTCAGGGAGGGGCAGTCATCTGCTGCGACCAGTTGGGGCTGAGGGGAGAGAGACAGGACAGAAGACATGCTGTGGAAGAGAGACAGAGATTAATAATAATGATTAAATACAGAGTGAAGTATAAACAGAGTAACTATAACTACAAGACTGATCATAAAGTAAAGTTTTAAGCCTAATCTTAAAATTAGAGAGGGTGTCTGTCTCCTGAATCCAAGCTGGGAGCTGGTTCCACAGAAGAGGGGCCTGAAAGCTGAAGGCTCTGCCTCCCATTCTACTCTGAAGTATCCTAGGAACCACAAATATATTTTTATTTGTAAAGAAATCCATGAAGTCATTACTAGTTAAAGTAAAAGGAATACTCGGCTCTACAGAGCTCTGACTCTTTGTCAGCCTGGCTACAGTGCTGAAAAGAAACCTGGGGTTGTTCTTATTTTCTTCAATTAATGATGAATAGTAAGATGTCCTAGCTTTACGGAGGGCTCTTTTATAGAGCAACAAATTCTTTTTCCAGGCTAAATGAGCATCTTCTACTTTAGTGAGACACCATTCCCTCTCCAGCTTACGGGTTATCTGCTTTAAGCTGTGTTTGTGAATTATACCACGGAGTCAGGCACTTCTGATTTGAGGCTTTCCTTTTCAGAGGAGCCACAGTATCCAAAGTCGTACGCAGTGAGGATGTAAAACTATTGATGAGATAATCTACCTCACTGGGGGCAGAGTTTAGGTAGCTGCTCTGCACTGTGTTGGCACATGGCACTGAAGAGCATAATAATGAAGGAATTAGATCCTTAAACTTAGTTACAGCACTTTCAGAAAGACTTCTACTGTAATAAAACTTATTCCCCACTGCTGTGTAATCCATTAAAGTAAATGTAAATGTTACTAAGAAATGATCAGACAGGAGGGAGCTTTCAGGGAATACTGTTAGGTCTTCAGTTTCTATGCCATATGTCAGGACAAGATCCAGAGTATGATTAAAGTGGTGGGTGGGCTCCTTTACACTTTGAGAGAAGCCAATTGAATCTAATAATAGATTAAATGCAGTGTTGAGGCTGTCATTTTCAGCATCTACATGGATGTTAAAATCACCCACTATAATGATTTTATCTGAACTGAGCACTAAATCAGATAAAAAGTCAGAGAAATCAGACAGAAAGACAAGGTTCAATTTTCAAATAAATGAAAACTGTTTGTTTCTTATGTTGATTAATAAGCTGGAGTGGAAGATTGCTGCTGCTCCTCCTCCTCAGCCTCTGCTTTGAGGTTACAAATTCTGACTGTATGATTTTGGGATGTTGATTCATTTAAACTAACATATTCATCCTGCTACAACCATATTTCTGTAAGGAAGAATGCATTAATATGTTGAAGATCACTAGTGCTGATTGCTAATATTAACAATAATTTATTAACAGGGACTCAGAACAGATAGACCTAATGTTTAATAATCCACATTTAACTGTTTTACTCTTTGATGCAGGTGAGGATGCTATATTGTTCTTTCTTTTATGCATAAATTGTCTCTTGATGATTTTTGGTCTAGGTGCAGACACAGTCTCCTTTTTGAAATGAGAGCTGCTCCATCCAAGGTGGGATGGATGCCATGTCTCCTAACAAGACCAGGTTTCCCCCAGAAGATTTCCCAATTAGCCATAAAGCCCACATTGGACAGACAGCAATTTAAGAACACGCATCTAAACATGTCGCTCCAGGTCTGATTGGGGAGGGGCCCAGAGAAAACTACAGAGTCCGACATTGCTTTTGCACAGTTACACACAATTCAATATTAATTTTAGTGACCTCTGATTGGCGTAACCGGGCGTCCTTACTGCCAACGTGAATTATTATTTTATGAAATCTACATTTAGCCTTAGCCAGCAGTTTCAGGGTTCCTTCTGTGTCACCTTCCAGAGTCGCCAGTCATCAGTGTGTTTTCCTCTGCAGGTGTGTTACCAAGTGGTGAAAAACTATTTGAAATATGAACTGGTACGTGGTGTACCGAGGGCTTCTCTTTAGGACTGTGCTTCCTCCTCACAGTCACCAAGCCAGCCTGATTTCCCTGCTGCTCGGGATCTGCTGGGGGAGAGCTAACAATGGCTAAGCTACCTTCACCCACACCAACTGCAGGGACCTGGCTAGCTGCAGGATTTTCCAGGGTTTGGAGCCGAGTCTTTAATTCACTGAGTCTGGCGTCCAAAGCTACAGACTACATTTATTACAAGTATTGTAATGTATCACTAAAGGAGGCGGAGGAGTAACTAAACATTTGACACACTGAGCAGACAAATGTGGGAGAGGCAAGAGAAGAAGCCATGCTGTTAGTGAATCAGCTAAGAGCTAAGCTAATAACTACATTAGTGAATTCCTAATAAATGAATACTGTGATTTTAATTTCAGCAGATTACACTAAGAAATAAGTCATCATTAG
>JAMQGT020011913.1:0-26352 GCA_024447675.2 Pterophyllum scalare | reverse complement strand
TGAACAAAAACCTAAAGGTGAAAATGCTGTAATATGTAAGATGTTGTCATGGTGATGCCCTAAAAATAGCATATTTTCCTGTCATATAGCCAATACATCCATTGCAAATTTACAGGTGGCAGCTCCAAAAAGGGCTGGAAAATGGCAAAAAAAACTGGCCCGGCTGGAAAAGCTGGGTTCAAATCGGCACCAGCATCGGGGCTGCGGCCGGCGAGGGCCTACTATCGCCGCTTGCGGCTATATTTGTATTTATAATCACGAAGTGCTTTAATTTAGATGACTGAACTGTTTTATTGCAATCATCTAATCAGGAATTATGACTAAATAATGAGGTCTGTCTTCATTTTAATCTCTTGGAAATAAATAGCTGGAAGTTCTTGGAAGTTGATAAAAGCCAGTTGTTCATGGGATAATAAGCCTCATATGTGGTTTGGTTATGGCTTTCCAAATACATTGAATATCAGAGAAATGCACACACGGACACGGAAACAATCAGTGCAGATGTTGCTCGACAGCTCGAGTTCAGCTCTCTGTTTGAGTGTTTGTTGAACTGTTGAAATGTGGGACTGTAAGGGAAACTAGATGAAGTGGGATAATCTGGGTTAGGGGTCTGATTCCTGCCTTGCTAAGGCTTCCAAGGAACTTGGCATCAAAAGTCCCGCCAATGACACGTTCACCCCTATGGTTGTGCCGTTGACCTCACGTTAATCGGTCACAGATTATAATGTAATAAAAAGAGTTGAAGGGAGCGGATAACACTCGCTCCTTTATTTTTATGCTAATGAGAAAGTGACCTGTAGTGAAATGTGTAATGTAAAGTTCAAATACCAGCAGAAAAATCTCAGCTAGTGTGAAAAACTACAGAATGAGTTTATTTTTTTTGACAGAAAATGTGATGCATAAAGGCACAGTATGCATGTCCTCCTATTCCTAGCATGTCCTCCTTCACTGCATCCTTGAATTGTCTTCCTCGTTTCCTCCTCCCTGGCAGCTCCATATTTAACATCCTCTGCACATGTCCGAACCATCTCAGCCTGAGCCCTCTGATGGACTCGTGGTCACTCCCAACAAAAATGTTAGCATCTCCAGCTCTGCCTGCTGCCTTTCTGTCAGAGCCACCGCTCCAGCTAATGACACGATATAAGACGAGTTCAGGATCAAATATGGATCAGAAAAGGAATAATAACAAAAAGTCATTTTTAAATTTCACGGCTTTGTTTCATTCATAGTGCCGTTTCTTTTTAAAAGGCAGATATATCATAAAAATTTTAAACTACAAAACCCAGAAGTTGTTTAGGAAAACAAAATGACCTCATGCTTCATCTATATATGCGAGAGATAATTTACATGTGAATGAGCCCCAGTTCAGGCCAAGCAGGAGACACAACTCAGCCTCAGGGGGTCAGAAGCTAGCGTCCTGCTCCAAGCCCAGATAAATGGGAGGGCTTCATCAGAGAGGACATCCGGCATACAAATATGTGCCAAATGGAGTTTGCAGCTTCAACCATTGTGGTGACTGCTTGGAATATAAGGGAGCAGCCCAAAGTACCTAAATGACCGCTTGCAGTGCTCTGCAGTACCTTCACAGCCCACCGGGGGTGTTGTTGGCCACATTTTGGGAATCGCTGCTTTAGAATAATGTCTGAGTCTTTTAATATGATGATCAGGATTTTGGGGAAACTCCATGTTGCTCAAAAGTGACCTCCTTCAGCTTAAATAATGCAGCCTCACATGGCATGCAGGAATAAAATATAGAGCACAGTAATGAGTGGATTTTCACATGAGGCACAGTCACAGTAACTTCATCATCTTGTGGATCGATCAGGATCAGATATTAAATAATGTGTTTCTGCTCTTACATCACAGATTTTAGGTTTGTGCTCTGCACTTGTTATAAAGCAGTCCTCTGAATAAATCCTGTGCTTCATCTTCAGTTTCTGACAGAATTAGAACATAATGATTCTGCTTTAGGTGTCTTTATCTTTATCTGAATCTTCATGCAGTTTCTTTTTTCTAGAAATGCACACTTGCATGTTTTTTGCTTTCTTTATCAGGTCTGTGTGGTGGAAATTTGTGCTGGTCAACACTGAGTTTGCTGCATCTGCTTTCATCCGCACAGTTAACGGATTACCTGCTGACCCTTCCACCTTCGTGGGCACCTTTTTGTAATTGCGGCCCTGCACTCATGTCCTCTGCTCAGTAAATCTGACCCTGTTTACCTGACAGACCCTCTTAAAGTTCCATCTCCGCTCTTCCTTCACTGCTAGCACCCTATTTTGCTTCTTTCAGAGAAGTGGCGGCTGCTTCTTACATTCTTCGTGCTCACCTTTGCAAGCAGGTTTTATGACATCAGCAGGACGAAGCAGCAACGCAACCAGCAAAAATCAGTGATGTGTAAATCTTGGATAATAAGCAGAAACTGGGCATTAGCGCTGGTAGTGTAAAAGCCAAACCTCCTCTGAATCTTGGATTCAGCGGACTGTGTTATATCTACTTCACTGTGATGACTGATTTTGTGAAATCTGTGGATTAACTGGCACTACTTTGTCCTCTTTTCATGCTTTCGGTTCACAGCCTGAGCTGACTGTCGAAAACCTGCCATCCTTCCTCTCGCTGGGCAAAGCCCTACTCCTTCTCTTTGTGGGAGAAGAGGAGGATAAGGTTGGATGGAGGCAGAACCAGGCCCTGGTGGAGGAGATGAGAGCAGTGGTAGTGTTGGGAGGGGAAAAGATGGAGCAATACCTGGCCTGCTGGATCCATCTGTACGTTCTTCTGCTGCTCCTGTTGATTTGCTGCTCCGTCCTTTGTGCACACGTTCAAAGATGTATGTCCATGTTATTTGAATGTTTGTTAAGAATCAGAGAATTAACATAGATTTTGTTTCAGTGGCCGCACTCCAGCTGGTATGTCTGTCCTGGGGTCATATCTAGGCTCTATGCCCCCTCTTCCTGCACTAGTCCTCACACACTTGCCATCTAGAGATGAAATCTACCAGTACCCACCCAACACCCCCATAGTGGCCTCCTCTGTCCTGCACTGGCTGCAGAGGGTCGAGGATGGGACTGAGTCAGCAACAGGTGAGCATAACAAAGAAAACAACACAAGACGTGGAATCTCCACGTTTTTTATTAAAAAAGTATATTTTTATTAAGACTTGAAAATAAAAATGAGGTCAACATGAAATTTAATAAATGATTTTATTGTACTGTGTTGGTAGTAAAGACAGAACAAAGCATGAATAAAAAAACACCCATACATTGTTGTGTGTAACTAAAATCCACCAGCCAGAAAGGCAATGAGTGGATACGCACATTGGGTTTGATGTTATCTAAGCTGACTGATTAAAGCTGAGTGTGCAGTCCCATAAATCCTTAGAGGGTTATATACACTAGATGCCTTATTGAAGAAACTGAATGAACTCGTCAGCCTTGGGAGCAGGATCGAGAGTAGAAACGTGCAAGACTGAATTGAAGATCAAGATCTTTTGCTCAGGTCAATCTAGATGTCATTCCAGATTGAGCTGAGCTAAAGATGGATTTTAGCTGAGCTGTGAGCACGTATTGGAAATCTCTCATGAGACCGGAAGCAACCGTAGATTGAGCTTTGCAATGAAGAGGTTGTCCTCGCTCTGTCCACAGCTGCCGGCTTTCTGCATGCAACAATTAGTCTGTGAAATTCCAGTTTCCTGTACCGATGACATTTCTAAATGGATACCTGTGGTCAGCACATTCCCACCACAGAGGATGGCACAGCTGAGATAGCCGGAGGCTATCAGAGTGGAAATGATTGTTTGTTGATTTGTAAAAGTTGAAAAAGTTTATTGTTGTAGTTAAAAATTTTATAATCAAAAATAATACTGACATATCAGCCAATATTAGCTATTTTCCAGTATATTGCTGTTGGCATTTATAAGAACTGATAAATTAAATTTAAAAAGTAAAGAAGACCCGGGAGAAACACCCTTCAGCAATGTTAAGAGTACTGATGTTGCACGTATGGAATGCTGCAGACCAACAGCCTAGCATCGATCTGCACTGTCATATTATCAGGAAGGTGTTCTCTATTCCTGTATCAGTCGGGCTTTATTCAGCACAGTGCAGCTCCACAGGTTCTCTTAGAATTTGACTTTGAAATCTTAGGATGCATCTGCTTTTAATCAACAGATCAAAACTCCCATGAAATCCACGTGTCACCTTTAAGACATCTTTCCCCTGCAGGTCTGCTGGATGAGGCCGGCTGGCCTCCTGCTGTTCCGTTCTATGACTTCTTGGAAGTTTTAGACCTGCAGGATCCCGACTCCGCCCAGCAGCAAATTCCCAGAGAGGAGGAAGGAGAACCGAGCGGGGAAGAGGCTGCTGTAGAAGAGCACGTCGTGGCCGATGACGGCAATGCTCCCGCTCACTCTGAACTGTAGTAGAAGCAGATCGCATGGAAACGCCACTGCTGGTCAAATCTGCCAGTTTCCTTTTGTATTAGTGGTATTAATGAGAGTGGGATTTTATGTAGAGATGATTTTAGGAAAGCACATGCGTTAAATGACCCGAGAGACTGAATTTTAAGGCAGCTTTTATACAGATATATTTTTGTGTTCTTTTTCAATTTTTTTTTTCTTGTAATGGCTCTCATACCTTTCCCGGGATGTTCACAGAGAGGGTTTAATATTCCGGTTTCTCGCTGCTGTGTCTCCGTGACTGTAAACTCTGTGGTTTCATCTGATGTCAATAAATTCTTTCTTAATTTCAGTTTGGCTGGTAAAGATTTAAAGTTTTAATTATTAACGCCTCCACTTTGGTCTCATCTGTTCCAGAAGTCTTGAGGTTGGCGGCCCTTCCCAACAAGCCGTACTTGTTCAGTTTTTCTCTAAGTGTACAGTCATGAATGTTAACATGTAACGTGCTCACTGAGGCCTGTAGTACGGAAGTCGGGAGCGGCCATGGTATGCACAAAATTTTTTCTGATGGTTTTCTTGAGATAACGAGTTAATGATCTCGTTATCACAAGATAACAATTACCGTTTTCTTGTGATAATGAGATAAAGAACTCATTATCCTGAGAAACCATGAGAAAAAAGTTTATACGCACCATGGCTGCTCTGGACTTCCATACATAAGAGTGCAGGAAATTTAAAATTCTCTCCCAGTGCTGCGTAGATATCTTTATATTCTTTTTGGGTCATAATTTTCAGTCTGTTCAGTTTTCTCTATTCACTGTTACGTTTTCTTTCCTCTTGCCACAGTATTTGCTGTGGAACTGCTAAACAAAGACATGGACATCCAGCTTACCGATTTTGTGAATCTGTCTTTCGTGAACCATTTTTTCTCACAGTGATTTTGTAGTCCAAGTTCAGTTATGCTGAAGTTGCAAATAGACAAGTCAAAATGTTCAGTTGTTGGGTGTATTAACCCACACCATTCCTTACATTCCCCCCCCCGGCACCAGAGCCTCTTTGAAGTGCTAGTTTCTCTGCCGGTAGATAATCGTATGGCTGCTTTCAAACTACAAAAATGGCTGAACTGGGTGGAGTGGAACACTCTGCAACCTGGAGGGGGTCGGGGCGTGAAATGTCTCATTCATATTTAAAGAGACCGCACCAAAACTATGGGGCTACTATTGATTCATTTACGAACAAACGTTTTGCTACAATATAGCCCCATAATATTAGAGCTGTGCTGAGCTTAATCAATAACCCGTCTTTAAACATCAGTACCAGTGGTTTCAGCTAACATTAATTCTGGATCTTTGATTAATACTAGAATCACCAAGAGGGTTATTTGGACCCCTTGGCATTTTCATCAAATAGTGTTAATCAAATTTTCAGTTATGTGGGATAAAAAGAAATAAAATATGACCACTTAGCATCACCAAGGACATAATTTTGACCCCATAGAAATTAATGTAAATTTAATGTAGTGTTAAACATCTATTGCCGCGTCCTGGGTTGGCTAACAACCCAGTTATACACATTTTGACCTCAAAGCTGCTCCAACATGAGCCAGAGCTAGCTAAACATGAATAAATGTATAGGGGACTGTAGTTAGATAAAACATGAATAACTAAATAATAATAATAGTAATAATAATTACTGTGGGGCTGAACGGGTTATGCCAAAAAGTGATTTCCTCTATTTGAACTGTTGTAAATGATTTGCTGGCCTTTAATCTGTCAAACTGATCTCAAACATATCTCTCATGAAAGATTTTTGTAATTTTGAGCCATAAAGAGCATTCCTGTCACAGGGCAGAATGACAGGAATGCTCTGCTGTGCATTGTCAACATGTTGAAAGTACCGCATAAAGATATAAAATATGCCTCATTTAGCCTTTTGCATTTCAAATCTGCCTTTCATTCAAGTTGACCCCAAAATGTGTTCATAGCTCTAATATTAAATGTGTGTGATAAAGAAAGTATTGTCAAGAGAAAGAGAATCCACATAAAAACAATTTTAAAAAAAAGTCCAGAGTGTGGAGACCTAATCAGAGCAAATAAAGTGTGAACTGCAGAGCAGAGCAGCAGAATCAGATGGTTTCAGGCCTGAAGAGCAGAGCTGAGGATGGAAAGAGCTGCAGGCTGAGGCGGAGCAGTGTGAATGCTGGAGGACAGGCTGCAGGTCCAGTGATCAGATGCAGACATGGGCAAGATGGTAAACTTTGACTGTTCAAATTTTACAATAATTAAGGTATTTAAAATATTTCTTATATTTTTGTAGCCAGCTGTCAATTTTAAATGTAGGCAAGTTCACTATTTCATAGTGAGTGCTTCGTTTTTATACCATCTTTATTTTAGCATAACAAACGCCATACTTTATCCAAAATTATCTGACCCATTAATTATTAATGACCCACAGGTATGTGGCACCAACACCACTCACTACAAATCCCATAATGCAGCACAGCAGCTGCAGTGTTGTTCACTATTGCTAGGGGAATCGTATTGCATCCTGGGTGGTTGCTGCCATGTTGTTCACATAAAAACTAAAACCTTCCTCAGTTGAGGAGGAAAACACACCGATGTTGCTGCAAAAACAAACAAACACCCAAATGACCCGTGAGAGGATCAGCCACATGAGATTACACAGAGAGAAGCTAAACGCTCAGGCTAAGGATGCTATTAGGAAGAAATAATGGTAATAGGAGGGTTGAGCCACATGAACGCAAAGAGTGGCCACTTTATTTTTAGGAGCTAAGTTTGGTGAACAAACAAGAATGATAAATGCTTGAAGCTCCCGATTCAGGCCTGTGTGTCAGACACTGAGCCATGGCTCTGGGATACACTCACACATTTCTGCACCTCCTTCCCTGCAAACATACTTCATTCTTCTTTTGTCAAATTACACTGAAAATTATTTTTTTTAAAAACACCTGACATCTGATTGCTTCCTTGTCTTCATTGTTGATCTCCCTTATGTGTGTTTGTTTTGTAGTCCATTTTCTGTACATTGTAGATTGAATACAGTAGAAGTCTGGTGTTACATTATTAAGGAGAGACTAGTGTAAGGTCATTCAGATCCTCAGAGCACCACTCTTCTCTTTTCCTGAGTCCTTATCAATTCTCTTACCCGCCTTTCCTTGACACTGGTGAAAATGTCACGAAGGTCAAAGAAAAGAGATTCGGAAGAGGAGATAGGAGGGATTTTTGAATCGTGTGTCACATGATTCCTTTTGAATTTTTGGACTCTAAATCCAGTAAACTGTAAACGGAGAATCAGATTGCTGAACATTTGCTGCAAGTTAATGACTGATCTAAAATCATATCAGGATGAAGAATCTGATCTTTGACCTGTGAGTTGCAGCTCATGCCTCTTTTACGCTTCGAAGTGTTTAATGCTTAAGCCTGCAGACACACCCACGGTCACACTATCTATTCTTGAAAATGATTTGTGAATTGTGAATCGCAATGTACGGTGTCATAGAGTCGTAGAGTGCAGCAGCTGACCTTTGACCTGTGAGCTGCAGCTTAAGACTGTTTTATGTTCTGAAGTGTTTAATGTGACAGCAGCCTGCAGACACAGAGGACTGAGGACGGAGAAGAAGCAGAGGATTTTCTCTTCTTCTACACAGATCTGTTCCAGACAGCAGACTGAAGAAGTTTATGGGAAGAAGCTGAGGAAGAGGAACTTTGATTCATGAACTCTTCAACATCAGCTCAGAGCCTTTCAATCAGAGGCTGCAGGTTGGTACCAACATCATGAAATGTTCCTCACTCTGCTTTTCACAGCACACCTGCTGCTGTTTGATCCTCTTTAACAGAGGAAGTCTGACTGTGATGTGATGTTTAGTCAGACTCAGTGTTCATGTGGACTCTGAACGGGCTCATAATCAAACTATAAAACTGGAGTCCTGATATGAGAATCTGCTTCAGATGCTGGACTCCAGTCTGACTTTAAAACTCAAATTGTTTTATGAAGGATCAGAGTTCATGTTTGTCTGGAGAATATTTAATAGGGCCGTTTCTCAAGTACTGCACATGCTGATGTTCCACAGTCTGTCTAATATACTGAATGAATGTGCGTGACATGTTTTTTCTTTGTAATCGGTCATAAATTAACGGTGAAAATACACAGTGTGAGGCAGAAAGTACCGTGCCGCACCGATAGGGGGCAGTGCTGCAACAGTGCTGTCCCAGCAGTAGTGATGTTCGATACCACAGATTTCCTTTCCGATCCAATACCGAGTAAAATTCAAGCTGGTATCGGCGATACCGATCCGATACCGATACTTTGCGCAAAAATCTTAAATGAAATAAACAAATGATAGGCAAAACAAATAATAGGGCTTTTCAACACATTGCTTAGTCTTATTTAGATTGAACTATATGCAGTCTCTCCAAATAGCCTACAATATCAGAATACAAACATTCTGACTCAAATTAGAGTTGCCAGTAAAACATTTTAATAAATAAATGCCACAATAATTGCATGTTTGTTGAAATACCTATATTTTAAAATGATAATTTAACAAATAACACAAAGTAAACTGATAATAAATGAGCTATATTTTAATGGTAAAATGTTATTTTTTTAATTAATCTTTTCTAGTATATTTTTTATATTTCACTTTAGCAGTTTTTTTTACAATTGCTCTGTATTATTTAATGACACCTATGTAAACCACTTTCAGTTATCTTACATTTTAGGAAAGCTTACTTGAATAAATCTCTGCTTTTTTACCTCCATTAGATTATCTCACGTAGGCATGTTACAAATATTACTCCAAGTTGAAATCATGCAGCTATGTGTTGAAGCATGTGTTTATTTCATTACTTATACCATCTTAATTAATCTGTCCAACTCAAACAGTGACCGTAAAACTTTACATTTCCTTTCACTGTACCTGGACAGTTCCTGCCTGCAACACCGAAGGACTCCGTCTGTCCTGTCCTAACAGCAGCGCCTGACCTTTGGCTCTCCTCCTCGGTGCGCATCATCACGTGTGCCTCATATTCAGTATTGTGGTGTATTCTGAGGTGTCTAACGAGGTTTGCTCTGTTACCACAACTTCTCAGTTTTCCCACAAATAGTTTGTGTCTTGGCTTTTGGTGGAGCTGAAACAGCTCCAATGATCCTGTAGGATGGATTTATGGAGACATAAAAACTAAGCCGGGTGGTGCAAAATAGCTTGTTTCATTCAGTCCTACTATAATGATTGTAGCATACGTGTATATCTGTTCCCTAGCTCTTGCTAGATGTGTTAATCAATCATGGAGTTCCAGAGCAGAAAATATTGTTTATGGTAGCAAGTAAAAAATAACTGCTACTGAGCAACAGTCCTGCAATCAGAATTTAAAATCCAATTAAATGTGACAGCACACGAGTTTACTTGAATGATTGAATAAATCCTTATTTCTTCAGTACAGCTGCTAAAATTTAAAAAGAACAGGAAATTTAAAATGTTGTTTCACAGTGAGGAAATCAAAGTGTATCAGTGTGTGTCAGTGAATGCCTCATGTGTGTGCTGGACTGCAGCTTTATGGCTCAATCTAGTGGACTGATAGTAGAAGTAGAGCAGCTGATGGTAGCTTCCTCTGCCCCACTCTGCTGTCTGACTGCATTCAGCTGACACTGAGATGAAGCAGGAAAGAAGCAGCTGATATTTGGACAGCACACATGATGGAAAGGAGGATTTCAGTTGATGTGCACATGAATGATTTGTGTTTCCTCTGCAGGTGAAGGTAGAAAGTGTGTGTGAGCTGATGTGGATGTGAATTCAGCAGCATGGATCAGTGTGAGGACAGAGAGAAGGGAGTCCCTCCCTCTAAAACCACTCTGTGTGGGGAACATGAGAGCCAGATCGAAGCTCAGAGGTGAGATGACCATCTCTAACCGCCCATGACTCTTTTCCATGTCGCAGCTCAGCACTCACATCACTGCTGCATCATTAATCACAGGAACCGACCTGGACCTAAACCTGAACCTAAACCTGAACCTGAACCTGAACCCAGCTGTGTGTCCTTAAAGAGTGACTGGTCAAAGGGTGCTTATGTTGACTTTAAAGCAGGACGATGTTCTCCTGCAGAGAGGTAATGTGTGTCTAAATGTTGTTCCTGACTCAGTGTTTCTGAATAAATTCTCCGTCACATTTAATGTCAGCTCAGCTCTTTTTCACACACATTTCTGTGTTCATATGTGAAGCGGTGTGTGTTGGAGACACATGCTGGAGCAGCTGGAGTCCTACAGACACTCACCTGCTCCAGCAGGTGTCACCTTTGCTTCAAACACAGTGTAGGTAGGAACTTCACCCAGGTGCCCTCAGGTGTTCCTGGATGGAGGGACAGATAGATACTTTAGTGAGTGTGACGTCTTTTGAATGGTACCTTGATCAGTATTACTGTAAATTCTTGATAAAACAAATTTTAATGGTCATTATTTTCTGGGGTGATTTTTTATTTGACATTATCTTTATATAATGGATCTGTTCTATTGTGCAAAGACTTTGCTTCATTTTGAGCTGCTGTTGTGATGTTGTGGTTTTGAAAACACAAGTGATGTTTCTTTGTCTCTGTGGACAGTTTGTTCAGTTCTGTAAATTTCGCTGCAAGTTTTATATGAATAAGAGTGTCGGGGATAAATTCAGTGTTTATGCTTTTGAATATAAAATTGTAATTCATGCACATTTTACCTTTTTTTCTGGGTCTGTTTTGCTAATCTATTGAAGTCTATTAGTCTATGTTCTCACCTGATGTTGGTCAGTGTGCCAAATCTTTAGCTACAAATTTATGAAACATCACTCTATCCAAAGTTGAGACCTGGTTGCAGAGTTGCGGTCTTGCACAACATCCGGAGACTTCCATTCTCCTGTTACCCCCTGAAAATCCCCCAAACCTAAAACACCATCCCCATACAGACTGTGTCCGCTCCCAGGCCCCCTATAATAAATTAAGGAAATAAATACATAAATAAACAAATATAAAACTATCCATAAAATTCAAAACAGAAGCAGCTTCATGTGGTGGAAAACATCAGGATGCAGCTGGATTTGAGCTTTGACTCCTTCAAAGAGTTCAGTGTGTTTTTGTCAACACCACATGTAGGTGTTGTTAATCTGCTGCACTGACGCTGAACTTTATTGTAGTTTATTGAGTTTTGGAGTTTGTTTTTCTTTACGTTTCTCCCTGTTGATCTTCATGTGTGTCCTTAATGTTACACACATTTAGCACGTAGTGCTGCTGTCTTGTGAACAGTTGGTTGTTGAATATATTTCTTTAAACTGTATCCTTTGTTGAGTTTTTATTACACAATAGTCACTCTTGCGCCTTGAATCTTGCACCTGACAAAGTATGACAAACTAAAACTAATACAAAAACTAACCTTAAACTAAACATTAAACCAAAAATAAAAACCAATAAAAGGAGCAAAACTACTCTGAAAACGAATTAACACTGAATTAGAGAAACAAAAAGTAAAAACTAACTAAACTACTGTATAATGTAAAATCCAAAACTATAATAATGCTGGTTGTTATTCACACAAAATTAAAACAAAGAGACTCCAACAGGTAATAAGAAGGGAAAAATTGTAAAAAATTTTGAAAAAACACCCAAACGACCCATCAGAAGATCAGCAGCATGATAAGATACAGAGAGAAGCTAAACAGCAAGGCAAAGGAGAGTTATTAGGAGAGGTTGATCCATACGAACACAAAGAAGGGACACTCAGGGTTTAGGCTCTACCGATGCTCAAGTTTCCCAACATTTTATCAATATCCATTCGTGGTGAGCATCTACACGTTAAACAAGTTTAGAATTTGAAATGGCTTCAAGCTCACATTCATGTATGTGAGACACTCTCAGCCAATGAGTGATGGCTCTCTTACGCAAACAAACACAGATGGCAGAGCATTGCTGTGAAATAAAATAGATGTATTACAGTGATGTTTGTACCGCACATTCTTAGAAGGCACTGAATCTTACATATTTTTTTTAAATTGTAGTATTTTGGTAAAGGTATTTTGACAGAAACAAAAATTGCTGGTTAGGTTTTATTCAGGGGTATAGATCGGCATGACATGAAGCTTTGTGTTCCTTGTGCTAAGATAATAAGAGCATTGGCAAGAATAAAGGAAGCTACAAGCTTTCATTGTTGAAAATGTCTTCATGTCAGATACCACAGGACCACAGCACCAGGCATGAGCAGGTGGGAGCTGTTTTTGGAGGACGTGGAGAACCAGCAACATCTTAGGTAGCCGGTAACATTGTTTTGCTGTATTATTCACAGAGTGGACCAGGAGAGCTCAGAGGTTCCCAGTGGTCAGTCTGCCCAGCAGCATCAAACACACATGGACTCCATATTTATGGTCTGTACATGTACAACAACTACTTTTTAAAATATATCTATTGTGTTCACAGTCTTTTCAATATTGTGGCTCGGGAAATAGAGACACTTGTCCTTCAAATAAAGTGTTGTGGTCAGACCTTAACCTCTTCTAATCTGCATGCCATAGTTTGTGAAATGTCCTTCACTCATAATGGTGTGTTTAACAAACTGAGTTTTTAAAAAAAAAATTTTTTTTGTAGTAATGGTGGTGAAGTGAAGTGAGGAAACACAACATGTATAAAACAAACCATAAGCGTTGGCAGCTTGGCAGACCATATAGTTTTATCTGTAGCAGTGACTGTCTTCACTGATACAGCTACATGTTATCCTTCAACTGCTGCCTGTATTGGCAGGTGCCACTTTTGCAAGGAAAATTCATCTGGGTTAATATGGGTGGGTTGAGCTGCACAGATTAATATGCAGGTTATGCCCATGAAAAACCTCCAAAATCTTCTCTGCCAATACCAAACAGCTTATCCTGCTATTGACTTCTGTTTGTTGCTGTTTATTGGATTGGATAATTGAAATCTGAAGAAACAAGATATACTGGCAATATGTCAGACAGCTTGTTCTGTGACCAACGCAACCACATTGGCTGATTTGTAACAAATACTGGTTTAAAGAATGGGATGCCATCATTTAGCAGTGTGTAACCAAGCTGGTGACCAGCATGAGGAGGAGGTGCCAGGCTATTGTGGCTGTTTATTGTTCTTCCACATGCTGCTGAGGCCCCTATTTGTTTGACGAATAAATTGTTAAATTGCCATTATGTCTCGGCAATTTTTTCATGGGTGCAACCCCACATACTCAACTCTTCTGCTCAACTCACAAATGCATTTTGCTTACATACAGTATACCATTTAAGAGGGAAAAATAGGCTCTCCAATGTTATTGTGAACAAAGCTTCAAAACTCCAAAACATAAAACACTGGGCCAAAGGCCCAGAACCAAGACAGTTATAAGATTCATGCCCAAGAATGATTGTTAAAACACAGAAATAATTGAGCAAACACAAATTTGCTTGCTTTTTGTGCTAAATTAGAAATATATGATTAATTTATGGATTGATTTTTATGGGGGAAAAGATATATATAATCAGGGTTGTTGGGTGAATGAGATATTCATATAGTATTCTATTCCAGAACCTGGAGGACAAAATCATCACTTTTGTGAAGAATGAACTGATGAATATTCAGAAGGTTCTGATCTCAGATTACCCAGACTGCTTAGGGCATCAGAGGACAGGCGAGGAGATTAAGGGTGATGATGAAGATCTGAGGAGCAGCAGAGAGGCATTTGTGAAGATCGCACTGCATTTCCTGAGGAGAATGAACATGGGGGATCTGGCTGCGAGTCTGCAGAGCAGTAAGTAGAACAGTGGCTCCCAAAATCAAGACTGATGCGGCCCCCTGAAAACCAGAAAATGCCATGCCTGCGAAATGTACCTCGCTAGAAGCCTGTATTCACGCTCATCAAAATACAAGACAAAGTGATGCATTTCCTTGAAAATTTAATTAAAAAAACAAAGAACACAGGCTATTAGCTATCAATTGCCAATACTAACCAGTGATATGTAAAGTGCTACTGTCAATATGTAACCCACTTGCAACTGGGACACAAACTTCAATACAAGAGCTGTAAATATAGGTCAGAGTAATGAGTCCTGGATAAGTGGACTGAAATTTCTGTTATTACTGTGACCCCCCCCCCTCCGGCAGTACCTTCCCATACTTTGGGAAGCACTGCTCTAAAGATTTAAGTTGCTGTTTACTGTTTTAAGTAATGGACCAACATGTAATCTTGTTCATGTGCACTTAATAAATCCTTTACTGATATTTTTTGCCTCTTGGTTATTTTAGGAACTTCCATTAGGGACTCCCACTGGAGTCAGTGTGAACTTAAATCTAATCTGAAGAAGAAGTTCCAGTGTGTGTTTGAGGGCATCGCTAAAGCTGGAAACCCAGCCCTTCTGAATCAGATCTACACAGAGCTCTACATCACAGCGGGAGGGACTGCAGAGGTCAATGATGAACATGAGGTCAGACAGATTGAAACAGCATCGAGGAAACCAGACAGACCAGAAACAACAATCAGACAAGAAGACATCTTTAAAGGCTCACCTGAAAGAGATGAACCAATCAGAACAGTGCTGACAAAGGGAGTGGCTGGCATTGGGAAAACAGTCTTAACACAAAAGTTCACTCTGGACTGGGCTGAAGACAAAGCCAACCAGGACATCCAGTTCATGTTTCCATTTACTTTCAGAGAGCTGAATGTGCTGATAGAGGAAAAGTTCAGCTTGGTGGAACTTGTTCATCGCTTTTTTACTGAAACCAAAGAAGCAGGAATCTGCAGCTTTGAAGACTTCCAGGTTGTGTTCATCTTTGATGGTCTGGATGAGTGTCGACTTCCCCTGGACTTCCACAAAACTCCAATCCTGACTGACCCTAGAATGTCCGCCTCAGTGGATGTGCTGCTGACAAACCTCATCAGGGGGAACCTGCTTCCCTCTGCTCACCTCTGGATAACCACAAGACCAGCAGCAGCCAATCAGATCCCTCATGAATGTGTTGACATGGTGACAGAGGTCAGAGGGTTCACTGACCCGCAGAAGGAGGAGTACTTTTGGAAGAGATCCAGGGATAAGAAGGAGGCCAGCAGGATCATTTCTCACATCAAGACATCACGAAGCCTTCACATCATGTGCCACATCCCAGTCTTCTGCTGGATCACTGCTACAGTTCTGGAGGATGTGCTGAAGACCAGAAAGACAGGACAGCTGCCCAAGACCCTGACTGAGATGTACATCCACTTCCTGGTGGTTCAGGCCAAAGTGACGAAGGTCAAGTATGATGGAGGATCTGAGACAGATCCAGACTGGAGTCCAGAGAGCAGTAAGATGATTGAGTCTCTGGGAAAACTGGCTTTTGATCAGCTGCAGAAAGGAAACCTGATCTTCTATGAATCAGACCTGACAGAGTGTGGCATCGATATCAGAGCAGCCTCAGTGTACTCAGGAGTGTTCACACAGATCTTTAAAGAGGAGAGAGGGCTGTACCAGAACAAGGTGTTCTGCTTCATCCATCTGAGTGTTCAGGAGTTTCTGGCTGCTCTTCATGTCCATCTGACCTTCATCAACTCTGGAGTCAATCTGATGAAAGAACAGCAACCAACCTCCAAAAAGTTTAAAAGAAGTAATTCTTTAGAGAGACAGATTTTATTCCGGAATGCTGTGAACAAGGCCTTACGGAGTCCAAATGGACACCTGGACTTGTTCCTCCGCTTCCTCCTGGGTCTTTCACTGCAGACCAATCAGAGTCTCCTACGAGGCTTGCTGACACTGACAGGAAGTAGCTCACAGACCAGTCAGGAAACAGCCCAGTACATCAAGGAGAAGATCAGTAAGAATCTGTCTCCAGAGAAAATTATCAACCTGTTCCACTGTCTGAATGAACTGAATGATTGTTCTCTAGTGGAGCAGATCCAACAGTCCCTGAGATCAGGAAGTCTCTCCACAGACAAACTGTCTCCTGCTCAGTGGTCAGCTCTGCTCTTCATCTTACTGTCATCAGAAGAAGATCTGGATGTGTTTGACCTGAAGAAATACTCTGCTTCAGAGGAGGCTCTTCTGAGGCTGCTGCCAGTGGTCAAAGCCTCCAACAAAGCTATGTAAATAAATATGTTGGTCATCCTTTCATTTTAAAATATTGATTCAAATTAGCAAACAGTAGGCCATATTTATGGAACATTTGGGGGGTGTAACCCTTAACAAAGTACAATCCAGACCCAGCCTGTGGTGGGCCCTTATGTTGCTCGTGCGTTCCTGTTCTCAGGTTTTAGAAAAATCTCACTTAATGAGTCCTGGATAAAAATTTATTTCTTTTGGAACATTACACACACACACACATTTTATATATTATATATATATATATATATATATATATATATATATATATATATATATATATATATATATATATATACTGTATATATATACTGTATATACATACATATATAAATTTAAAAAAATTCTCAGCTTGCCCTGCAGGCGGTCATGGTCCTCCAGGCTCGGGTCCTCTACTAGAGGCCTTGAGCTTGAGGGTCCTGCGGAGTATCTTAGCTGTTCCCAGGACTGCACTCTTCTGGACAGAGAGCTCGGATGTCATTCCTGGAATCTGCTGGAGTCACTCTCCCAGTTTGGGGAGCAATACCCCGATTGTTGAAATTATTACGGGGACCACTGTTACCTTCATCTTCCACATCCTCTCTTGCTCTTCTCTGAGCGCCTGGTATTTGTCAAGCCTCTTGTGCTCCTTCTTCCTGATGTTTGCATCACTTGGTATTGCAACGTTTATCACTACGGTTTTCTTCCTGTTCTTGTCCACCACCACTATATCCGGTTATTTAGCCATCACAGGTTTGTCTGTCTGTATCTGGAAGTCCCACAGGATCTTAGGTCTGTTATTTTGGACCACCCTTGGGTGTGTATCCCCTTTTGACCTCAGGACTTCCAGGTCATACTCGACACAGATGTTCCTGTACACACTAAGCCAGCCACTTGGTTATGGCGTTCCATGTATGCCCTGCCTGCTAGCATCTTGGACCCTGCTGTTATGTGCTGGATTGTCTCTGGGGCATCTCTGCACAGCCTGCACCTGGCGTCTTGCCTGGCGTGGTAGACCCCAACCTCTATTGATCAGGGTGCTGGATTTGGGTGAAACCCTGCATGCATATTGAGGAGCTTTCTTGTCTTGATGTCAGTGGCTTCTATCTGCTTCTTTGGCCAGCTTATTATCCGAGCAAGGTATCTGACAACTGGCAGGGCATAGGTGTTGATTGCCCGGATCTTGTTCTTCCCATTCAGCTGACTCTTCAGGACTTGCCTTACTCTCTGCAGGTACTTGGAGGTTGCAGATTTCCTAGCGGCCTCTTCATGGTTCCCATTTGCCTGTGGGATTCCAAGGTACTTGTATTTTGTCCTCAATGTCTGAAACGTTACCTTCCGGTAGTGCAGCTCTGACTACCTTCCCTGTCTTTTATGACTATTCAGGTGTGTTGGATCAGGGACACATCTAAAACCTGCAGGGGACCGGCCCTCGAGGACTGGACTTGAGGATCCCTGGTCTATGCCAATGGACATTAAACTAGTATCACTAAATATCAGCCCCTCACTGATTTACATTTAGACAGTGGTTTAATTGTGTTTTAACAAAGCAAAATTATATTTCTTCAAACTTAGATTTTAAGTGATTTAATTAATCATGAATTGCACATGGAATGTGTGCGTGTGTGTGTGTGTGTTTTTTTTGTTGTTGTCTATATTCAACATCTGCAGTGATTTAACTTGATCATATTATTTTTCAGACTGAGTGGTTGTAACCTTTCTGAAGGTAGCTGTGCCACTTTGTCCTCGGTTCTCAGCTTCCTTTCCTCTAATCTGAGGGAGCTTGACATGAGTAACAACAACCTGCAGGATTCAGGAGTGAAACTTCTGTCTGCAGGACTGGAAAGTCCACATTGTACATTGGAAACTCTAAGGTCAGGATTCAGACTTTTTCACTGATTTTAAAGTTTTGAATTTTAGTATTGCATACACAGGTAACCCTTACAGAATTGTTAACTTTTCATTTTCCTTTTTGTGTATTATTAGACTCTGAATTACTGTTTCAAAAATTTTCATATTATTATACTTCATATCATCATATTCATTTTCTTGGTGATGTTTTACATTTTCTTTAAATGAATCATTTCATCCACTGGTCAATTTAGAGATTTAGGGCTCTTCTGTGTTCATAACATATCAATATTCTTACAATTAAGGGAAACCTATATTTGTTTAGAATACCAAATTCCAAAAGAGAGTTGAACATGGGAAGCATTAGATATTCAAAAATCTTGCAGAGAACCACAGAAAACCAAGGAAGGTACACAGATGCTATGACAGAGGCACCAAGATGTTTCCAGGTCAGCCATAGATATATTTTCACCAGTCTGTCGTGGCTCTGCCCCAGGGCCTCCTCCCGATAGAGCACTTCATCCAAAGGTGCCCAGGAGGCATCCTAATCAGATGCCTGATCCACCTCAACTGGCTCCTTTCATTTGGGGGAAGCTCTACTCTGAGCCTCTCCCAAATGACTGCACTCCTCACATTATCTCAAAGGGAGAGGCAAGCCACCCATCAGAGGAAGATCATTTTTCTTTTGGTCACTACCCAAAGCTTGTATTCATAGGTGAGAGTAGGGGTGTAGATTAACTGGTAAAATGACAGCTTCGCTTTCACGCTGAGTTCTCTTTTTACCACAATGGACCAGTGCAGTGTCCATTTCACTGCAGACACAGCCCCATTCTTCCTATCAGTCTCCCGCTTCCTTCTCCCGTCACTTGTGAACAAGACCCCAAGATACTTAATCTCCACCTGGGCTGCTAATTCTTATGCTAGCCACTTCACACTTGGCAAACTGTTCCACTGCAAATTGATGAAGCCAACAGGACAGCATCATCTGCAAAAAGCAAAGATGAGATTTTGAGGCCACCAAGGTGGAAGCCTTTGGCCACTAAGCTACACCTAGAAATTCTGTCCATAAAAAACATAAAATCAATTGATATAAATATATGAAACCGCGTTACTGCAAACGATGTTCACGCATCATTGAATATACAAAATAACATCCAAAAAAAACCCCGAATAAATTGTGACTTAAAAGTGTGGCATAATATCTGTACTGTTAATAAAAAATTATGAACAGAATCGGTGACAAAGGGCAGCCCTGGTGGAGTCCAACACCCACAGGTAACAAGTCCAACTTACTGTTGGCAATTTGGACCAAGCTCTTGCTGTGATTGTACAGGGACTGAATGGCCTGCAACAATGGGCCAGACAACCCATACTCCCACAGCACCCCCCACAGGATACCCCAAGGGATGCTGTTGAATGCCTTCTCCAAGTCCAAACATTTTGGCAGTGTCTGTATTTAAATCCTTAACAAAAACACACTTAAACTTGAAAACAAACTCAGCATATCATACATATCATACATAATTGTTTTTTGAACACTGGAGTGAACTGAGTTAAAAAAAAAAAAAGAGACAAAAAACATGGGCTTTATCCAACTTACCATAAAAAGCTTTGACAAGTGGAAGTGCTCGTTCAGGGGGCTTGGCTGGAGCAGGCAACGTAGGAAATGGAGCTGGTTCATTATGCGTCTCTGGAGATGAAGCTGCAGTGGTTTGGTTTGTGAACACTTGCTGTAGTATACAGTATGATCCTGTTTTGCAGCTAGATGGTGGAGATCATGCTCACACTCCCCCAGCTGAGCTCCCTTGCGAGAAAGTGCTTCATGAATAGGTTTTATATCCAGTGAGTCCATGCTTTTGGCCAGTTCATTCTATCATGGTGTGCTCAGATACTGGAGTCACAAGCAGGATACAGGAAGAATGTTGCATTTACAACAGATACTGGAGGTTGTGGGGGCTAGGAGCAAGGTGTGTTTGCTGCTGGACTGGCAGATATAATCTCATTGAGGAAATACAGGTGAATCCACATACAAAGTGAGATGAATTTCTTGGGTTTCGGAGAGGACAATCCACGGACTAAGAATAGTCAGGATAAGTACAATGAACTGGTGTCAACTGGAGAATTTCCTCAGCCTTAGAGGTACTGGGAATGAGTAAATCAGCCACAGGTGAGTAAATTAAGGATCTGCTACCATGGATGGGCACAAAGGAGGGCCACCCTTATAAACATTAGGGATGTTCGCGATTACTTGACTAGACGACAAATCGTTGCTATTGTTACTAGTCGGTACCAGACGTTCTAGTCAGTTAGCCTATTTATTAAGATTTTAATTAACCCAGTGTTGGTAAATTTTTGTCCTAAATGTTATGCAGACATCTGCCACCAGATGGAGCTGCAGCCCTTACATCGTTATAGAAAAATGCCATAACGTAACCTGAAGCGCACCTCCCGAGAAACACCCTTCCTTGCATTTCTGGCTACTTCCTCCAAGTTTGTACAAAAAACCCCAGAAAAAACTAGAGGGACACATGTGTTTGCACCTTAAAAATAATAAAACAAAAAAATCTGACCACAGCTAAGAGTAGGACCCAAGAGGGAAATTTTATGTTTCTGTCCACTGCATGTAAAACACAAGGACATGACCGAAAGGTAAGAGGGAGGTCTGTGCTCCACTGCTCAGGATGCTGCAGCAGAAGAAGATGGATGGATGTTTGTATTGTAATGTTTTGATGCCTGTCATGAATTGTAGAGCAACGCGCATTATTGATAATGCACAGCACAATGTGCCCCACTTTTAAGTTGCAATTTATTCATTTTTTGGATGTTATTTTGTCATATTCAATGATGCATGAACATCGTTTGCAGTAACGCATTTTCATATATCAATTGATTTTATGTTTTGTTCTTCGTTGTTTGGAGTATAACTTGCAGTGTTCATAATGCACAATGTTTGGTGCTACACAGTTAAGCAGCATTTAAAGTATGATTCATCATAGAAGAACATGATTAATGGTTTCAAATGCCTTTGTTTAGACAGCTTTTGACATTGTCCACTAAATAGGCATAAAATTTAATTAAATTTGATATCTGAGTATTTCTTAGTTTTAGACTAGTCGGTTAGTCTAAGTTTTTCCCATTTTTTAGCGGGAACATCCCTAATGAACAGGTAAGCAAGGAACACACATAGGGAGCGAGAACACAAGAAAACAAAACAGACAGAACCTAGCAGGGCTGCAGAGGAGGACTGGGAGGGACAATGACAGTCATTTTCTCTGGGCTAAAGTTCTTTAAAAATGAGACCAAGACAAGCTGTTCTATGGTCAGATGAATCAAAAATTGAAAATATTTTGGAAATCATAGGCACCATGACCTCCAGAGAAAAGAACAGAGGAACCATCTGATATCTGCATCAGATCTTAGTGCTCAGTTGAAAAGCCTGAGGTATGGAAGGCATCAGTGCCTATGGAATTAGCAGCTTGAATTTCTGGAATGACTATCAATGAAGAAAAGTGTATACAGGTTTTAGAACCACATGCACTCCCATTCAGACATCTTTTTTAGGGAAAGCCTTTATATTTCAGCGAGACAATGCTAAACTGCATACGGCAGCTATTACAACAGCATGGTTTTAGAGTAGAAGAGCCTGGATAGCCTGCCTGGAGTCCAGGCTTTTCACTAACTGAAAATATTTGGTACATAATGAAATGAGAAATATAACAAAGAAGACCCAGGACTGTTGAGCAGCCAGAATTCTGTATCAGACAAGAATGGAACAACATTCCTCTCCCAAAATTGCAGCAGCTGGCCTCCTCAGTTCTGAGTTGTTTACTTTGTTTTGACAAAAGATAAATCCATTATTGAATCTTAAAAACCTCATAATATCATAATATCCCAACAGAGCACTTTGCTCTCAGACTGTAGGCTTAGTTGTGGTTCCTAGAGTTTCCAAAAGTAGATATGTATTATTAAATAAGTTGACACAGTTAGTGTTATCTGTTTGAATAATAAAAATAATACTAATAATTTTCAATTATATGTAAAGCTAAAATGAACTAAAATGGAATGCATGGATGGAATTTAATCTAAAATAAATTAATTAAACACAATAGGTGTTCACGGATGGATTGTTGTTTTGTTTGTCTGCAGTCTGTCAGGCTGTCTGATCACAGAGGAAGGCTGTACTTCTCTGGCCTCAGCTCTGAGCTCCAACCCCTCCCATCTGAGAGAGCTGGACCTGAGCTACAATCATCCAGGAGACTCAGGAATGAAGCTGCCTGTCAACTGGACTAAAGGATCCATGCTGGAGACTGGACACTCTCAGGTATGGAGAGAATGTCTGATAGAGAAGGAAGAGCTGGAAACATTTTGTGTGTCCTTGATTGAGTTCCTGTTTGTCATTTCTGTTACAAGTTACAAATGCAGGAACTTTTTTTGTTTTGCTTACAATCCTGCCTCTTGCCCTGTGACAGCTGGGATAGACTACAATAAAACTGCAGTCCCCCCTGCCACCCTGAAAAGGATAAGCAGAAGAAAATGGATGGACAGATATTTATGTGGAGGGGCTGCAAGAATTTCTTCAGGAACAATAATGATAATTGCCTTTTGTCACCATTTAGTCACCAGTTGGATGAATTGCTTTAGAATGGTTCATGATGATTCATTTTCTACCTGAGCCTAATTCAAATTGATCTTGTCCTGACATATGGCATAGAACTGAAGACCAAACAGTATTCCCTGAAAGCCCCCTCCTGTCTGATCATTTCTTAGTAACATTTACATTTACTTTAATGGATTACACAGCAGTGGGGAATAAGTTTTATTACAGTAGGAGTCTTTCTGAAAGTGCTGTAACTAAGTTTAAGGATATAATTCCTCTATTGATGCTCATTTAGCCTGGAAAAAGAGTTTGTTGCTCTATAAAAAAGCCCTCCGTAAAGCTAGGACATCTTACTATTCATCATTAATTGAAGAAAATAAGAACAACCCCAGGTTTCTTTTCAGCACTGTAGCCAGGCTGACAAAGAGTCAGAGCTCTGTAGAGCTGAGTATTCCTTTAACTTCAACCAGTATTGACTTCATAGATTTCTTCACAAATAAAATTTTAAACATTAGAGAAAAAATTATTCATAACCATCTCAATGACTTACCTTCATCTTTGGCTGCTCTCAGCACTGCTGGTATTTGTTTAGACTCTCCTGCTCTCCTGTTCAGAGTTACCTTCAATAGTTACTTCCTTCAAACCATCAACATGTTTATTAGATCCCATTCCTAATAGACTGTTCAAAGAAGTCTTTCTATTTATTGATGGTTCAGTTTTTAAAATGATCAATCTGTGTTTATTAGGTGGCTATGTACCACAGGCCTTCAAGGTTTCTGTAATTAAATTGTCACTTTAAAAGCCATCACTTGACCCAGCTAATTATAGGCCAATCTCCAACCTTCCTTTTCTCTCCAAAATCCTTGAAAGAGTAGTTGTAAAACAGCTAACTGATCATCTGCAGAGGAACGGTTTATTTGAAGAGTTTCAGTCAGGTTTCAGAATTCATCACAGTACAGAAACAGCATTAGTGAAGGTTACAAATGATCTTCTTACAGCCTCTGACAGTGGACTCATCTCTGTGCTTGTCCTGTTGGACCTCAGTGCAGCTTTTGATACTGTTGACCTTAACAGTTTATTACAGAGATTAGAGCATGCCATAGGTATTAAAGGTACTGCACTGCAGTGGTTTGAATAATATTTATCTAATAGACTCCAATTTGTTCATGTAAATGGGGAGTCTTCTTCACACACAAAGCTTAATTAGTTCCACAGGGTTCTGTGCTATAACCAGTTTTATTTACATTATACATGCTTCCCTTAGGCAGAAAGCATTGCATAAATTTTCATTGTTATGCAGATGATACCCAGCTTTATCTGTCCATGAAGCCAGATGACACACATCAATTAGTTAAACTGCAGGAATGTCTTAAAGACATAAAGGCCTATATATATATATATATATATATAGACACACACACACGTGTTTTTTTTGGGGGGGGGGGTCGGGGTTCAAATCTTGAAGACTCACAGCCTTGGCTAATGAGGTATACCAGAGAGATAGAAGCCAGAAAATAAACCGGATTTTCTAACCAACCTCTCAGTAGTAAGGGAACAGTATGAGAACAGCACCCCATCAAGGCTGGAGACAGAGCAATACTGGAAGAGCATATGGGAGAAGGATGCATCACACAATACCAATGCTCAGTGGAGCAGACCACAGCAACCTCCCTGAAACAGGCCCCAGTAACCATCACAGTAGCAGACATCCAAGAGAGAGTCTCACATATGAAGAGCTGGACAGCACCAGGCCCTGATATGATTCACACCTACTGGCTGAGAAGAAGCTAACTGCACTCCATGAGAGCCTGGCAGCACAAATAAATCAGCTGCTAGAGGCTGAGACACACCCAGAATGGCTGACTGAAGGCCAGACGATCCTGATCCCCAAGGACCCCCAAGACGGGACCAGCCCATTCAACTACCAGCCCATAATCTGCCTCAGTACAACATGGAAACTCCTGCCAGGCATCATAGCAACTAAGATGAGTAGGCATGTGGCACAATACACGAGCGAGGCCCAGAAAGGGATAGGCAGAGAGACCAGGGGAGCAAAACACCAGTTAATAGTAGATAGAGCAGTCACTCGAGACTGTAAGACCCGACTGACCAACCTGTGCACCGCCTGGATTGACTACAAGAAAGCCTATGACTTGATGTCACACACATTGATCCTGGAATGCCTAGAACTGTATAAGATCAACAGGACCCTAATAGCCTTCATCAAGAACTCAATGGGAATGTGGAGAACAACACTAGAGGCCAAATCCACGCCCATCGCACAAGTCAAGTGTGGGATTTACCAAGGAGATGCCCTGGTATCACCCCAATAGAGCACTTCGCTCTCAGACTGCTGGCTTACTTGTTGTTCCTAGGATACTTAAGAGTAGAATGGGAGGCAGAGCCTTCATCTTTCAGGCCCCTGTTCTGTGGAACCAGCTCCCAGCTTGGATTCAAGAGACAGACACCCTCTCTGTTTTTAAGATTAAGCTTAAAACTTTCCTTTATGATAAAGCTTATAGTTAGGACTGGATCAGGTGACCCTGAGCCCTCCCTTAGTTATGCTGTAATAGGCCTCGGCTGCTGGGGGGTTCCTATGAAGCACTGTGTATTTCTTCTTATTCACCTCTTTTTACTCTGTTTATTCTCCACTCTGCATTTAATTATTTGTTATTATTAATCTCTGGCTCTCTTACACAGTGTGTCTTTTGTCCTGTCTCTCTCCCCTCAGCCTCAACTGGTCATGGCAGATGACTGCCCCTCCCTGAGCCTTGTTCTGTCAGAGGTTTCTTCCTGTTAAAAGGGAGTTTTTCCTTCCCACTGTCACCAAGTGCTTGCTCATAGGGGGTCATTTTGATTGTTGGGTTTTCTCTTGATTTTTTTTAGGGTCTTTACCTTACAAAATAAAGCACCTTGGTGTGACTTTTGGGTTGTTTTGATGGTGTAAAAATAAAATAAAATTGAATTGGTCACAGAATGATTAATGATCTCTGTCATTTAAAAGCAAACAGAAAGAAGACAGAATAAAAACTGCTAATTTAAAAATTAAAATCATCTGATTTTAGATGTTGATGAAGGGGACTGCTGTGAAAGCTTCAAGGCAGCAGCAGGAAATCCCTCATTTGTCTCCTAATATGTGGCATTAATAAATGACAAGTGGATTATTCCCTCCTGAAGCAGAACCTCCTTAATAGTAAAGAGTCAGGGGAGCAAATAATGATCACACACTGGAAATGTTCTTCTTATTAATACACCAAAATGGTGGAGCCATGATTTGACTTTATGGAGTTATCGCTGTGACAACCAATCCAACAACTGCTTCAAGGCACTGACAGATCCAGGATCAGTCCAAATCATCAGCAGTTTGGTCCACGTATAGATTGAAGTGTATGTGTGAAAATGTTGGACTGTTCCTTTATCAGTGTCTAGCAG
>JAMQGT020011912.1:0-48881 GCA_024447675.2 Pterophyllum scalare | reverse complement strand
GAGGGGGCCGTAGGCGCGAATTGGCAGCCACGCTTCTGTCAGACTGTGGCTACATTAGTAGCTTACCACCACCAAGTATGATTGACACACACACACGACTACTGTGACAACTGTCTTTAGAGTACGAGCCACAGTCAGTGCCAATCACATACCGCCATTTTAAAAGGTAAAATGTTACCCCCAGGCTGGGCGTGTAACAGTGAATTTATATTAACAAACATATGAAGTTTTTGGCTGGGGGCGAATGAGGACCGGCTGTTGTGACAAACAAAAGCTGACAGACTGTGATTCAGTGGCCACCCATGCAGAGTTGTTAGAAATCACTCGATATATTAAAGGTTAAAAAAAAAAAAAAAAATGCTGATGGATTATTTTATGCAGTTTCAAGACAGGATGAGTTTGTGGAGTGTGAAACCGCAATTCATTAAGCAGCAATCCAACCGTGAAGTGTTTTTATTCTGCAAACTATTGAATTTCTGAGAGCTTTCCTGTGTCGAGGTCGTCTAAATAAACACAGGGGTAAATTGGTGACGCTCGCTCTCTGCAACTAAAGGAATAGTAAATTATATTATAAATCCAGGTGATCCTTATGCACCAGTAATAAATCAGAATCTAACTGGCCACACAAAAGAAGAGGATCACTGTTAGTTCTTATGCAGATGAACACACTGCTGTGGATCTACTGTATTCAGCCAAAGGTTCCCACTTCATCATCCTGCTTTGATTATGCATATTCAAAATCCTGTCAGCACTGTCAAGGTAATCACAGAGGAGAAGAGGAAACAGAAGTGTCTGATCAGTGTTGGTTATGCATTTTAATTAGTTAATTTTATTCTTAGACCATATACCTTGAATACCTCTCCTTGAATGACAGGTGCATGTGCCGAGTCCAAAGCCTGATTATTAATCTTTAATTGGAAAAAAGAGTTATTTAAAAAAAAAAATCCCTCTGTATCTACTGTAACATACTGTACAAATCATCTTTTATAGAGATCAGTTACAGTAACAAATGGTGGATGAGATGAGGATGATCTCACACAAAATGGCACAAAACTAGAAAGTTATTACATAAAATATTGATTTGGTTGGAAACAAGCTATCGACAACAGGCGTTTACAAATCAAATCGAGTAAGAGCTACACGGCTATTTGGTTCACGTGTTACAGGCGTGAATGTCTGACGCGTGAAGGGGGCGGGTTTACCGTGTCCTGGATGTTGAAGGTGACCCGTGGTGCCGGAGAGGATGCGTCCACGCGGATATCTGGCAAATCCACATCCACGTCTCCGATTCTGGAACTAAAGCCAACGATATGAGGGTCACATTTTTATTTGAGTTTTGTTGCAGAACACATGGCGTTTAATTAGTGCGCACTTCTAAAAGCCCAGCCTGTTATTAGTATGATTTCTTTCAAGCCATCTGAGCACTTGTTGTCTCCCGACCCCCCCCAAAGAGTAAATTTTCCTCTATTGTGAAAGGTCTGTGAGCTGTCTGGATATCAGTACTACATTAGTCCTGAAATAATCAGCAGAATTACTGTAAACACATACAAGAGCACTTCCTCTTCACTACATTCTAATTCATGAGTCACTGCGTAATAATAGGAAAATGCTTCAAAAAAACATAATGCCACCAGCAGCAGTGTGAGGCAGAGGTCACTCGGTTGTGTTTGTTTACGGTGACGCTCCCTTAATGGTGTCATTTCCATGATAATATAACACCAGGGAAAGTGCCTCCTGCTGCTCGCCTCTGTTACCTTTGTCTGTCCATCCTCTTTAGAGGCGGCCGGCCCGCTGCCGCCGAGATGCTTTTGGAACGGTTGTAGCTTGGTTTGTAGCCAAGACCCCACTTATCCTTTAGAGAGGCCGCCTGGGAAAGAACAAACACAGCTAGAAACGGGTCCATAAAAGGATAAATATGAACAACACCCTGACATTATTACGCATTGTTTCCAGTTGAGCTGCTGTGGCCAATGCACTTCTACTTAGGGAAGGTGAAGAGGAAGAATTCACCCTCATGCTGGAGCGACGCAGTTTCTTTCTGACATCTCTCCTGATGTCGTTGACGGCCACAGACTCCAGCTGTTGATAGCGTTGGATCTCCTGATTGATGGTTCCCTCGCTGGCCCCCAGTTTCCTGCGATCGTACGGGGAGGACGTTAACAGTCGTTTAGTTGTTGCAACACTTTAAACAGAACGCTAATAAACTGCAGGAGTCTTACTTGAGGTCGTCGATGACTCTGGCCTGCTCATTCAGTTCTCGGATGTCGACGACCCTCTTTGTGAACTTCCTCCCACGAGGATCAGTTATCTGGTTTCCCATCACCATCGGCCTTCTGGGGTCAACGGTCTCCTGTTGCGCCAAAGCAACGATACACACGGAAACACATGGATCAGGTAAAACTCACTGACAGCTGTGAGACGCCACCTGATCAACAAATTTCCAGATGGCGCGACTAATAAAATCACTGCTCCCAAAGCGTGTCCGATTAAAGGCATGTTTCTGTGAGTCAATCAGGGAAAAAAAAAAATCATCATGTAGATTTATCCACACACCAGGAACAATGTCACAACACAGGAGACACCATCACCACCGTCACCACCCAGAGTAAAAGAGGGAAAAATAAAGCTTTACTGCCACAGGGAATTATGGGGCACTAATCTACTTCTTTTCACCCATCACTGAAGCTTCATGAGGAGGGCAGAGAAAGCAAATAAAACAGCTCAGCATTTTGGGATCTACAGTCCTCATGTCTTAAGGGCAGGTGCCTGAAGTGTGACCCTGTAAGTGATTTAACCAGCCTGGAGAAGAGTTTAACACTGCGGGTGGCTACATACACAAGCCCAGGAGAGGGGTCTTTGGGCCCTGGCACCGCCCGCTCGAAGGCAAGGCGTTGCATAGTTTAAGTAGTCAGCAGGGACAGATACACTCTGAGGCCTGGGGCTGAGGCCCAGGATGTGGTTTACCAGACGTTTCCTTAAGGTCAGCCGAGGGCTGAACTGGCTCTCTGGACTCTGTAAACAACGGCAGGGACAAGTGGATGGAGAGGTGGATCAGTGGATAGCCCGGGTCAGACTTTACCTTCTGAAGCTTTGTTAAAAAGGTAAACCAGGTGTGCTGATACATTATTAAAGAAATAGTTCAACATTTTGGAAAAATCCACACGCACTTTCCTGTTCGATGGTAAGACGATACCTTAGATCTTACATATGACACCACAGTGAACAGCAGCTGATTAGCTCAGGAAAAGGAGAATATCTGTAAAAAAAAATGTGCGCCGCTAAAGCACCCAAACACATTTTACCAGTTTGTTTGATCTGTACAAAAACCAAAGAGTAAAACCAGCAATTTGCAATTTCACTGAGGGGGTTGTGCGAGTATTTCTTAGCTGGGGGCTGCGACCTCGAAAACCAGCAGAGACTCATAACAATCCCCCAAACAGCTCAAACCAATTTGCTAGAGGCAGCTTTAGTTATCATCAGATTCCCTGTTTCCAATCTTTGCATCAACCTAAGCTAACTAGCTGCTGCCTGCAGTCTTTTTATCTGACTTACACACAAGATCGGCACCAATCTTCTCATAATACTGCAAATGCTGCAAAAAAGACAAGATGCATTTCCCTAAATGTTGAACTTTACTTTAACAAAGCAGAACATCTGACCCAACTGCAAACAACTGCATGTTTCTCTAAAGTCATGCTGTGTAACGGTGACTGTCGAATTCTAGCTGTGGTGGAAAGGATATAACAGCTACTCTTTAGCATTCTTCCTAATCCAAACTAAACTGTGGGATGTAAAATAACTGAGTGACGTCTGACCATGTGTGTGGTGGGCGACATGGAGTCAGCTTCGTCCTCATCCGAAAGGTCTGCCATGTTCACAGAGTTCAGGTCAGCGATGTCGTCTACGTCCTCCTCGCCCGTTAGTGATGTCAGCGTGTTGCCCAGAGCGTTGAGGCGCTTGCCGATGTTGGGGTCCATGTGAACGTCAATTCCACACATTTTCCAAAGCACATTGAGCGTCCAGGTACCAGCGCTGCTGCTTTCTGTTTTGGCGAAAAGAAAGCCAGGAGGAAGAGGGAAAACAGAGGAAGATGTGGGTGAAAATAATGCAATAAATAATAAAAATTTCCACAAAGCTGTCTCAAGATTAAATTGCAGCTCTAGGGTGTGATCCATATTTAATGGACCAGAGCACAGTTAAAAGAACTTGCCTGCAGAGGGTTGCCCTGTAGTCCTGGAGCACACTTCATATGTACCATCAGGCACTACACCTGCATACAGAACACACATATAGATACAAACAATAAATATTTCTTATGATCTCCGTGCAGACACACTGACATAATCATCATCTGCCCACTAGCTCACCAATCAAATGTTAACGAGCTCATACAGTACAGAATGTGTGTCTGAAAGGGCTTTCGGCAACACTTAGATGAAAACATTTGCATAGAACTGTGTCACTCACAGGCATTCATGACGATGTCCCCCCGAATTTCAGGCTTCCAGTCATCCCAGGAGGTTTCGAAGCCCTCAGCGAAGCGGATGCAGAAATTCTTGAAGTGTCCTTTACTCACCAGGGACTCGGAGGAGCAGGCGGTGATCAGTGTGCTCTCGATGGTCAGGACCAGCGCGGAGCCCGTGTCAAAATCTATGCTGTGATTGGCCTGGTGAAATGGCAGGAAGAAGGGTTACTCAGGCCTCGAGGGAGGGAGAAGGACGGGGAGAGTACAAGGAAAGAGAGACCACCTCCACTTGTTTGGAAAAAGGAAACATTGGTAACATTTCATTCTGTACTGTTGTCAACAGCTGAATAAAATATGAATCATTTTTGGGATTTTAAATAAGAGCACATTGGCAGATTGTTCCACATCAAAGGGAACTCGACCACTTTTTTTTGCTTGGATTGTAGATTAGCTATACATGATTCACAGTTTAAAAAAAAAAACAATAAGGATATGGGTTCTAATTGGCACCATAACGATCCGAGAGTAGTCTGAAACTGTTTAATATGAGAGTTCACCTGAAAATAAGGCAAAGTACAATAAAGAGGTCCATTTTAAAACCTATCAGGAGTCCGCATCATAAGTGCTGTCGACATAAATATAACCAAGTGAAGTGTTACCAAGCTCCTCAGCATGTTAGAGTAAGTTTAAATGCAGAATATCAATGATTCAAAAACAAAACAAAAAACACCCAGATTACATGAATTTTAAGATTAACCTGGCATTGGTCCCAAAATAGCAGCCTGATCATCATCATTAGGAAAATATATATCTGCCTCTCAACTCTTCAATAACCCATTTTTATTAGTTGGATAAAAATAATCAGACCACAATTTTGGTGCAGTTTTTACAAGATGCCAGATTAAAAATTTTTTTTAAAAAATAAAACAAAAATCAATGCAAAATACCACATGCATGCAAGCATAGACTGAGCCTGCCCTGTGCAACACTGTTCATAACGGTCATGCTTGACTGTAGAAATGCACATAATTTAAAGGCTGCCTTTAAAAAAAAAAAAAAAAAAAAAAGGTTCATCACATAATCGATACTTTTTTTTGGGTGAAAACACCTCAAACACCAGCCCAAGCAACACTACCCGTTACGCTGGCTTTGGAGAAGCATTTGTTTTTCTTTTGAAACAACAAAGCACATCTGATGCGGTATATTGCAGTGTGACAGATTTTATAGAAGAGTATCACTCAGATATCTCACACCACACCATCCCAAGAGAGGTAACAAACTCAGCCAGTTACTTTTCGTGCATTTTTTTGCTGGCCTGCTGAAGACCTGGCCCCAGCTTCGGAGTTGGTGCCCTCCGTGACAGGTTCTTGTCCTCTCTATGGAAATAAGTGTAACATCACAGCTGGTATTTCTTTGATCTATGGGTACACTGCTTATGGGTTCACTAGAATGTGGGGTGTTGTGTGTCTTTCCAGTCTCACCTTGCAAAGTAGAATAAGCATACGTTAAACTAAAATGAGTGAGCACTGTAAAATATAGGATGCCCAATATGTAAATGACTTTGACTTAAAGTAACTGAGAGGAACTCCGTTTCCTGGGATTGAACACAGATTTACAGCCGTTACTGGGGAAGCACTGATTAGACATAACAGCAGCTCTTTTCATCAACGTCAGAGGCTGCATATCATTAGCATATATTATGGTAGCATTAGCAGCCTGAAGTCCTTCATGTTGTTGACTCTCCACTTCATAAATACAGCCAAAGTGTGCAAAGGGTGATAAACATCCAGGAATATGAATATAGTGTTGCATATTTTTGAAGCGTAAACAACACATATGCCAGATTTCATGGCTCTGCTCCGCGTGGTTTTGGAGTCTATAGACCAAAAGGCTAAAACCTCACCGATAGATGCCCGGATGGACGTACTACGGCGTCCTCCATGTTTTATATCAGGTGGGAGGATAATAATAAAACTGGAGCAAAGTGTTGATCATGCTGAACTAAATAATTTGGGATTTTTATATAGACAGAATATTATTTATATAAGAAACGACAACCAAAATTCCACAACCATAGAAAGCAAAAACCAAACCTGATTCAAATTTAGCAGATCTGATCTTTAGAGTGATCTTCTTGTGCCCCCTGGAGGATTTCCAGTTATGCCACTTTTAGACTGTACTGTCCTTTTCTTTGCATTTCAATGGACAGTTCTACTGTGGTCCTGAGTTCTGCTGTAACATCTGAAAACAGCAGCAGTGCAGGAAGCAGACAGGCACCGTGGCTGGGGATCTAATTTTTGCTTTTTGTGCTTTTGGGTGATTCCATTCAGAATATTAAAACTGTTTACAAAACATTTTGTCTTAAAAGTTTGAAAAGGCAAAGAAAAACCTGCTTTCAAAGGATTCTTAGAGAACGGGCTTCAAACTTTGTACGGCTACTTAAGAACAATAAAAACACTCTAATGCTCAACAGGACTGACAAGTGAGGCACAAAACCAGGCGCGTTACCTGAGATGCGTTGGTAATCGGCAGGCAAATACCCAGGTCATTGACAGTCAGCTGCAGGAAGAGGGTACTGAACGCCTGGGCAGAGGTCTGTTGGATGCCTGGGAGCTTATCCACCACCTCCTTTGTGGCCATGTGGATGTCCTTGTTGAGGGCCATGCGCTGCTCATTCCAGTTGTCATACGCCGCCTTGTAATTGAGCCAGAAGAGGACAGCTGCAGGGGAGCACAGATGTGGGAAGAATGAACATTAATAAGATCTCAAATGTTATTTAAGTAGCTCGTTCAAGTTTTGAAATGCTAAGGAACCAAAATCATGTAAGACGGACATAAAATATAAATTATATTTCACACATGCAACCTTACTCCGATAATGTCACTGCATCTAAATACGCCAGCTTCATGTCTGAATCCAGACCAAGTAAGATTTATGGAGACTCACTAACATTGATAAATATAATATATAATGGGAGTTTTCACAAAACGTTAACAGGAGCTGAAGTTAGACAGTTGCTTTGGGCTGTTTATAGACGTACGTTTGACTTTAAACTAACTGCAGCATCAGTCAGAAGCAGCGGTGACTTTTGATCACATGACAAAAAGGCAAAAACAAATTATCCCAGACAGGTTCGATAAGGATCCAACAGCAAATTACAGTGCGAACTTTACACGCACAGTCACAGCTTTTAAGCTGTCAGAATCATCATGCATCATGTATATGTGCCTTCCCATAACTTCATAAAAGACATGCCCACTCTAATTACCAAAGTAACTTTAACAATAAAGCTGCCAAGTTAAGAAAGGTCTGAATTTAAGGATATCACTTGTTGCACTGAATAAAGCTTTAAAGTAACAGTAACCTTTGGGCGAATGTCCGAAAATCATCACTTTGAAAAATGGATGAGGTCAGAAATGCCATATACCCCATGCCCAAAAAGAGCTATCTGCTAATTCACTGTTTCTAAAGGACCAGCTGTAACGGTTCGTATTGGATGAAAGCTCAGAAACAGCAAACTGAACCTCTGTCGAACGCCACGGGCTGAGCGAAAACAATCGGTCTGTTAAGAGTGATTAGGACGGCCTCTTTGTCTGTGGAACCGCTGATTTCCTCCTGCAGAGCATTCCTCAGACCGATCCGAGTTTGGAAGTACGCCACCTGGTGGAAGTCTGACCCAGCTTCTTCATACACCTTTAAAATGAAAGGGAGAAAAAGGGATCGGATGGTGATCGAACGCCGTCGAACGGAGGGAGAGCAGAACTTGGTAAGAAGTGAGGATTCTGTGCTCGAGAACACTCGGGGATTTCATTTGTACCTGGTGCTTGACAATCTGTCCAAGAGCCAGGTTGAGGTCGACTTGACATTTGCCGAAGAGTTTAAGGTAACTGCTGCTGCCTCCGGCCTGAGCCTTGCACTGGATTCTGTTGGATAGCTCGAGCTCAATCAGGCCCGTCTCAAAGCGCACGGCCCGCATAGAGGGAGTGGTTGCTGTCATCTGGATTCCCTGTGAACACGAAAATAACAATAAAAATCTCCACAGAGAAACCTTTTGCCGGTTTCACTCCCTCAAAACAACACAGTGCTCCTCCCAGGGAGAATTATTTTGCATTTCTGAAACAAACTGAACAGAAGATACCTTGAACCTGAGACTGAGAGAATAAAGGAGGATTTTGGGTTTGTCTGCATCTGTTGAAGTGTCGTGCTCATTCCAGAGTGAGATGGGTTGCTCTCCTCCTGCAACAACAGAATGAACACACCTCCCGGGTCACTTCAGTTCACACAGAAGATGGATAAAATATGCTACAGCGTGGACTGAGGGTAGATGTGCGAGTCCTAATCTGCTGAAGTGTTCCACTGCAGCTGCACCTCCTCAACGCGAATACTTGCCTGATACTCAGCTGAAGGCTCCATCATTACTCTTTTCTCTAAAATGGCCAAAAACACTACCACTCCTCTCTCTGTTGGGCAATTATATCGATCAAGCTTGGTGAGCTTAACAAATTACTATCAATAATGTTGTGGAAATAAACAAGGGTGGATTTGTGGCAGTGCATTGGGCATTGATTTTTGAGGAAAAACGATTTTTTTCCAGCAACTTAAGCAGCAGCTGTGGGCTACAGAATACTGTAGGGAAAAGCCAGATGTTTGAGGTTAGATTAACTTTATTGATCCAGGAGGAAAACTGGACTGCTGCAGCGGCACAGACGAGGATACAGTCTTGGAAAGTGTTCTGCAGTCATTTGTGAATGAGGTGAGTTAGTCAAAAATGTAAAAATGCAGGACGGTTACGATCCAGTACCTGACACCTTCTGTATGACCTCGTTGACTTCCTTCATGAAAACCTTCTGCAGGAAGACCAGGTGGTTGAGTAGGTCTGTGGTCAGGTTGTGCTCAAAGGAACCAATCTGTGCATTAGAGAGGACGATGAACATAAAGACCAGTTATTAACAACAAGAAAGCTGTTGGCCTGCAGAGCTCCGCTGTCAAATGTTCTACTTGTATAACGTGATGGATTGGAACCGAAACTAATTAGGCTGTAGGTCAGCTGTCATTGAGCTAATAAAGACTTAAGATGCATCAAAACTGATTATGTTGGTTTACTTAAGAGTATAAATCAAAAGGCCCTATTATACACCTCCTGCTGTTCCACAGAAGTGAGATGTTTGCTCATTTCCGAGGCGCTTACCTCAGCTACACAGCGCAGGTAGTTGCCTTGCAGGTAGTTTCCTTGCTTTGCCGGGAAGTCGTCTTGCGCCCAGCCCTGGTCTGAGTGACTATCATGGTCCTCCATGATGTACTCGCCTGACATTGTGACCGGAGGCAGTGTGAGGCTGGCTGATGGGGACATGGTGTGCTGGGACATGTCCACCGGGGACACTTTTGACTGGAAGCAAAGTTTGTGGTTCGGCAGCTCGAAGGTGAAACTGGTTTGAGCTCCTAAACACAAGATGGGGAGAGAAAGGAACGTACTGTGACTCAGCACAGATGGTAATTGGTACAAAAAGCCAACTGGAAGCAATATGTTATAAAGATCATTGCGGCAGTTACTCTCAGATCTATTTTCACACACCCGTCATGCCGTGGCTCTTCATGCGGCCCATCTTGTACTCTGCTTTCAGTGACGGGAGCAGGGCAGCCCCAATGGTGATGCCGTCCATCATGGCGCTGAACTTGAGGACGATGGGTTTCTTCTCCAGGCCCTCGGGAAGCTGAGGGAACTCGTTGGCCTCAACAGGGGTCTGGTTGATGCTGGATGCTTTGTCAGAGGGCTGTGGGGTGGGGGTGTCCTCCCTGTTAGGAGGTTGGCTGTGAAAAACATAAAAAACATGAACTCACGTGGTCAGGATTGCATGATTTCCTACTTTAGTGGTAACTTTGGCTTTTAAAGTATTACATAGCCTTAATCCCAGTTACATCCATTAACTTCTTTACTGGCTTTTAAATCCCTTCTTAAACATTCTTTTACTGGAAGGCTTTAATGAATGTTTGATATGTGTTTATAATTGCTGCCTAGCTCCCTAATGACGTGTTTGATTCTCTTTTAATCTCTTGTTTTTATGATTTGTTTTTCACTCCGATGATTTAATTACTTCAATTATTTCATAGGAAGAGACTTTAAGAAAAGTGCTATACTGATAAAAAAAATTTAGTTTATTATTATGTGTGAAGGTGGCGCTGCATCGCTGGTGCGGCGGCTGACCGTGTGGGTTTCCACCGGGCACTGTGGTCGGCCGCAAGAGCGTGGGCAGATCATTTTATACTTAAGCACTTTAAGCGCTTCATAATTATGTGTGAAAAGCACACTGATCGGTCAGCGAGACTAGAAAAGTGCTACGTAGTCATATGATCAAGTGATGATGTAATATGTTAATATCTGCACTGGATTTGGGATGCAGTGCCTCAGATTTTCCATCCAGCCTCATGAGGTACGCCGTGTTGAAGGAAGCTACAGTAACACACTGAAAAATTGCTGCTACTGCTTTGATTCAGTTACGCGTGCGTTATTATGCAGAACTCTGCAGATACCAGCTTCCATTTCACTGAAAATCAAATTATAGACAAGTTCTTTGACACCCAAAGCACACCTACAACTCTATAAATATATTAACATAATGCAGCATATAACCATGGAAACAGAGCACACACAGGTTTTAGAGGCAGGCGACAGTGTGGATTCACTGTAGTAACGTGTCACTTTAGTAGATGTTAAGAACCGAATGAGTAAATATTACAATTTAGAGACCGCAGGTGTTGAGTGATCGATTTGCAACATTTTGAAATTGCCTACTTAAAAAAAGAAGAAAAAGAGAGAAAAGAATGATAAATAAAGCAGGCATACGCGTTGGAGGGTTGGCGGATGAGGTCAGAGATCTGCTTGGAGAGCTGGTGGGAGCTGCGGACCATCATGCTGTGCAGCGTAGCCGGGTGCTGGGGGATGTTGATCATGATGGCCCCCACTTTGAAGACGGCGGCGTTGTTGGTCTTCAGGCCCCGCTGGGCGCTGTATAAGGCCTGAGACTTGGCGATGTTGCACTTCACCACCGTTCTGTAAACGCAGGGGAAACCGGAATAAGCAGGTGGACAGAAGTCCGATCGCTGAGAAGACGTGGACGTGTGAATGTTAGACACCAAACAATGAAACACAAAGCAGATTCAGGACTGCAACTTTTTTCTTTTTTTTTTTTAAAGGGACACAATGCAGTTATGGCAGTGACACAACATAAACAAAGAATGCATGGTCTTTATGAAGATCCTGGATGCTTGTGGTGCTATTCAACTAGCAGAAAATTGCAACATATTGCAGTGTTTTAGCAGACTGATGGCATTAGGGAAGAACATGAATGCTGTAAACAGATACAAGAAAACTGAGCAGATAATGAGAAACTTTTTTTGCCAAACTTTTGTTGGCTTCAGCATCTCAAATGTTTAGATCATCTGCTTCTCTCTCTTTTTTTTTTTTTAAATACATACATATATTTTTCACTACTTTGACATCTTGTAGAAAATAAAAGTGAGATGAGAAAGTAATCAGCTGATTCTTCAGTTTGTGAAAAACAGGAATGACAATGCACATGCTTTTAGCCAGTAACAGCTGCTCCATTTACATAAGCCTGATGGAGACGGTCCTGTGTAAAAGCTCACTGAAAACAGATGTGGTAGACAGGTGACTCAGACAAATGAAGAATGCACATTTAAGGAAGTTGGTGTTTTTGGTTTAATGAGTCCCCTAAAAGGCAGCAACAACATACAGAAACTCTTGTTTAGCAGTGCTGGTGGGAGATGTTGGGAAATCCTCCAGTCTGGGCAAGTAGTTGGAAAAGAAAGCAAAGTAAAAAGAAGAAGACAAAGAAGGTGTAAAAGACTTTGAGACACTTTAAGGTCAGAGCAATTTTTCACATGCAGTAACAGTGAAAAGGTCCGAGGTGCTCCCATACATGCACTTTTTGTTTTATTGTAGACGCTCAGGCTTTATTTATAAGACTCTGGATTAACAAAGCAGTTAAAACAGCAGCCAGGTCAGAGGACTAGAGTTAAGCATATTCCTAAGTAAACTTCATCTAGAAGGCAAAAACTAAAACAACTTCAGATAAGCCCTTAATGAGGCAGACGCCGTGGTTTAATGTTCCTTCTGCACTGGGACCTGCTGTCTTTGCACACTGCCAAAATAGCCAATCATAAAAACAACTCAAGAACACCACGAACTTTAAGAAATGGGCAGAGTTTGCAGGCACATTATGAACAGGTCTCAGTTTTATGTTCACAGTGGGAGGATTTGGTAAGTAAGACATCTATTCAAGCAACAGCCTAAATCAAAATGTCGTGGAGACACACTGGCCCGTCTAAATGCACTGATACAAGGTTTGCAGTCTGATTAGGTTGGCTATGTTTTGAGGAAATTGCTTGCAGTAAAAAAACGGATAATAAAAATCACCTGGCTGGAAAAAGCCTGCGCGACACTCACTGAGCACCAACACAACCATGCTTTAGTGGGCTTTTAAAAGGTGCTTATGGAGTTCACACTAAAACATTCAAACAACTCTTTTGATATGGACAAAAGTTGTTTACTTCAGATATAACAAACACTTAAAGTATTATATAAAAAAATAGAAAAATCAAAAACTGTTATGTCTATAAAAATTGTGATTAAGAAGTGAGAAAGAATGCAATTCAAGAAAAAGTCCAAACTAATATAAAAGCGAAACATTACCGCCTACAAGGCCTAATAAAAAAAAAAAAAATTACCCAGAGACAGCGAGGATCAATACTTGGGATTAGACGGGAACGGTTAAAATACTTCGTTTCTTTTTAAACAGCTGCTAAAACATTTCATCGACCGGCTGAATTTGCACGTACTGAATGTCAGGTGTTATCCCCTCCAGCAGAACGATGTTCACCCCTCCTATGTGAGCAGATGCACACGTTTCTGTCATTTTCTGATGCAGGATATCTGCAGACAAGAACAAAAGAGAAAGCTCAGATCAAGCAACACAAACTTCTACTGACCAGGAACTTCCCCTTTTGTTGCAGAACTGTATCGATCTACTGTGGAACTTCCCAAGTTTCACATCAGATCTTTCCTCACACACACACACACACACACACACACACAAAAAAATCATTATCTCTGTCAATATCACTGCCTAACCTTTCATCTTCTCCTTCAGGGTGAAACTCCCGTGGATCTTCTTTAGTTCCGCTTCCATGGTCAGCCCACCGATGTCAGCCTCCAGGTGTGTGCGGTTCACCATGCCGATGCCGAACACGATGAGCGTGACGTGCTGAGGCTCGGAGCTCACCAGGCTGCGTCGCCTTCCTCCCGCACCCGGAGGTTTGCTGGGCGTGTTGGGGTCCTGCTGCTCATTCTCAAATATCACTTTACAGAGCGGCTCTGAGGGCTGACGTCCCGTCTCTGTGGATAAGATTTACACATTACATAATAATGCTGCTTTCATACTTACAGTTCTGAAAAGACAGGTTTTAAAAATAGTGCTGTTTCTTTCTAACTGACCTAAATTAGGCTCACAGTGGCAGCTGTGCTACATTTTTATTATTTTTTTCTTTAAATGGCAAAGTTTTAGTCCTCCCATTCCTTTACTGAAACACTGCCCTACCATTACAGCCTCATAGGTTACATTTAATGGCCTCCTTGGAGAAATGGGGGGGAATCAGTACCGCAGCAAAATGTTACAGCAGGATAAACTATATACAGGAGAAGTTCATGATCAAGTGGTTATAAAACAGTGATGAGGAAGGAAAAACAAACTGAAATGTAAGAGCAGAGTGTGCAGACTCCAAAAGACAGCGATATTTTATAAAAATAATGTGCAACAAAAATATAAAAAAGGTCCAGGGGAAGAGTAAAGCAGAATGAAAAGGCACAGCTGAACCGAAGAACAGAAATGTGGAATTGGATGCGTGCTGGAAGCCGATTTCCACCTGAAAGGCAGTTCTCCGGGGAGCTTTTCTCCAGGATGCCAGTGGGATCGGAGATGAGGGAGTAGAAGTTGAGCAGCTTGTACATGTTCTGCCAACACTCTGCTGATGGCTCGCTCTGCTCTGACACAGTGATGGAGTCGGAGTCATCCATTGGGATCGCCATGTGGTCGGCCACGTCACGGGACCCTTTCCTTGACACCTGAGGGCATTACGCAATATTCCACATTATGAAACAGAATACAGACATGCTGCAGCACACATCATGGGGCTGAAGGGTAAATAAACAGCCTTGCTGACTTATTCCTTCTTTTATTACCCTGCTGTTTACTCTCACAGTACAGTCATGATGCAGTAAGCTGTCACGACAGTTGCACTTCACCAAAGATAAAAACAGGCACTCGTGAAATGAACTCTGGTACACAGAGGTGACTCAGTTATTCCAGCAGAGCTTCAAAGAGAGCTGGCATAGATGATACCTGTGGAAAGTACTTCAACTGTATCACGAGTCTCTCTCAGATGTCATTTACTTTAATAAAAATCTCCTTTAAAAATTTCTTAGCTCCTCAGAACAGCTGAGACAAAAGAACTTTCTTTGAGTCAGACATCTTTGAGGAGACGATTTTTGAAATTCTACTTTGAAACCTTGACCTGAGTAAAAAAAAAAAAAAAAAAAACCCCAAACAACCAAAACATCACAGATGAGTTTATTATAATGCAGTCTGTTCTGAGAAATTCTTATAATCTGTTGGCTCCCTCTAGGGTTTGTGTGGAGAAATGTCAGCTGTTGAATGAATTAAGTGATTCCACCAAAAAGGTCTGCCAGAACAGGTACTGTCAGTAAATTATAAAACAATAACACGATAAACTTCGAAAACTTCTTTCATTTCTCCCATTTCAGCTTCTACAAATATCAAATCTGACGGTGCCGTGACGGTCTTCGTTATCTTTGGCTTAGCTGCACAACTCTACTCATAACATGTACACATTACTTTCAGTCATTTTGTTATTTTCTACATATTATGACATCTGCACCTGTCACTGTTACCTTAGAGGTGCGTCTTTCTGAACGTCCAAGGGAGCTGCGTCCTCTAGGCTCCCTTCGTCCCAGCGTGTCCATGCCTGATGGAGGCCCATTTGGGGGTAAACCACCAGCACCCCCTGCGCCTCCTCCACCTGACCCTCCGCCTCCACCCATCCCTCTCTTGCTCTTCAGGGTTTGGGTTCCACTGCGGCCCGCCCCGTTCAGGCTTCCACGGGAGCTGCGGCTGAAATCCGACGACCTGAAGTGGCGGTACGGCCGGGCCTTGAAGGTGGGTGTCGGGGAGGCCGAGCCGGCGGTGTAGCGGCTCAGCTTGATGTCAGTCTGCGTGGCCTTAATGTCATCAATCATGGTGCTGAATTGGTGGATGAGGCGCACCAGGGCCATGTCAACACGCTGGCTGATGGCCTGGCAGGCCGTAGTGAAGTCACAGTGGAATGTGTTGTAGTGGCGGCGGTTGAGGTCGTGGAAGGAGAGCGGTGCTGCGGTGGTGCCCTGAGGAGCGCTGGTCGACTTCTCCATCACCACTGCGTTCACACTGAAAGTCTCTATCAGCAACGCTGGCTTGAACTCAAGCGGAGGCAGGTGCACCATGCCTTGCCTTTAAACAAAATGAACCCAAAACATTTAAAAATTAAGAGACGCAGCCAATGAAAACAGCCTAAAAAAAACCCCCCCAAAAAATAAGGACGGGTAATGTATCATGTGCCTGCTATGTTTTATGAAAATTTTACCTCCTGGATCGCTTGTTTTTGCGCTCCTTGGTGGTATCGGAGTCGACAATATCTGCTCTGAGGCACTCGAGGTTGCCAGAAAACGACAGGTGCTCTCCAAAATACATCTTATAACTAAGCGGAGTTGCATCTTGGGCCTGGATGCCTGTGTAGCTCAGTAAAGGCTTGAAAACAACCTGAGGGGATGAAAAAAGATGATCATGGAAAAAGGAACATATTTCTGTGGAGGCTTAACTACAAGGTTTGTGTTCAGGGCGTCTGACATCTGCACATGAAATTAAGATTAAAATGGGGAAAGGAAAGAGGAAGGCCCAGTGAACACCTTTCAGAAAGCGGATCTGATTGGTTTTCAGTATGACATGGACGGCATTTGTATCAGCACAGGATGATTACTTATCGGCAGACCCTTTGGATGTTCCACTTTTTCCAACTCAATGGATATATTTGGCTAATTGCAAATCAGTGTGCATTAAAGCTGCTTTAGCTTTTATCTCCTTCAATAGCACCAACATAAAAAAAAAAAAAAAAAAAATTAAAAACCAATTTCGGAACTTATCAGTGAGCTGTAGATACCAAACAAACTACCAGACTAAGATCTAATTACAAAGCGCAGAAACAGATTAAAAGACAGAGAAGTGCAAACAGATGTAGCAGCAGCACCTGAGCATCAGCCAGCTGAACGGCAGCTGGACACTGGTTCCCCTCCTCAATGTCAGCCATGTCGTCCTGGCTCGTGCTGCGCTGGGAATGCTGGGAATGGGTCCCGTCGAGGGTGTTCTGGTCACTGGACAGCACTGTGTTGAAGTCTGAGGCTGAAGGGATGGTGGGCAGGTTACACGTCCCACCTGAGGATGCGGAACCAGTGAGAGAGTGGGGTGCTGAAGGGTAGAAGACTCTACCCCTCTAGCGCCTCGTGAAGAACATGTTTGAATGAATTACGGAGACAGCAAGGGAGAACGTTAAGGGGAAGTTTATAGCCATTAAATGCACAATTTGTAACTCTAAACAACCGCATCACACTTAAATAATTTGTTTGTGAGGAACTGCTGCTGCTAATTTGCTGTGCCGTCATTGGCTCACACTTGGGTGACTACATAATGACGAAGTTAATCAACTTTGGCACAAATCCGGTCATTACACAGTTATAATTGCGCCCACAATTGCTCTGCACAATTGTGAAGGTAACAAATGTTTTCAGTCATTTACATGGGTGATTCCAAGTAATAAACAGCTATTGAGAGAGAATGAAACAAAATGCGGAGTGCAGCAGTTTGCAACTTAGAAGCGGAGTGGGAGTAGAGGGGAACAAAGGGAGCGATGAAGCAGTGTTGCGAGGAAACTAACAGTGTATTTAGCAGGAGATGCTAACAAGCTACCACACGACTTGAGGTTTAAGACTCATGAAACAAAAAAAAGCCCTGCTGCCACATAACATTTAATTTCTGCAGTGTGAAGGGTTTGAAAATACCTAAAATAACACCAGTGGTAGTACAGAAAAGACAGACACACTGGCAGCAGTGTGCGGGTTTATCTTGGCACACCTGGATTACTGCAACGGCCTCCTCACTATTCTTTGTTGAATCCAGACTTTACAGAACTCATGTATTTTCATCCACAGTCAGAACCACCGCATGAGCGATGACCACATCCCCCCTCTTTAAGAGTCTTTACATTAGCTCCCACTAAGATAGCACCTTAATCTAAACCAAACAGAGCCTTTCCAATAGTGAGAACACGTCTGACTTGGACCATTTACTGCGTGCTACATGCAGGAAAGGGCGACAGGGGGACAGGATCCTGACTTTTTCGAAACAGCTTAAAGGGTTTATGAGAACGAGACTAAACAAATGAACAAACAGGAACAGAACGGCATCACTGCAAAGAGTTTGGAAGTTGACTGGTGAAGTGACTGCTGGCAGCCTTAAGCTGGCAGGGCAGAGTTATATTAATCTTGGTGCTGAGACAAAGTGATTTAAGTGCCTATCAATGGGAGACCTAATAAAGAGTGACATCTGAGGATGTGGGAAATATAGCAAAGCTTGAACTGTCCAATAATGATCACCTGTCAGGTGCAGAGTGTAGGGCCACGAGCGACTCACTTTATATGCAAGTGAAGCTTAGGTCTGTACCAGTTTTTTTTTTCTTTTCTCAATTTGTTGGAGTCAGCAATAGCATGCAACAGTTTTCATAAACCACGGTGGTTTTTAATCGGTCTTTTTTTTAGCCTGAATTTTGCAGACCTTTTTAAAGCACTTTGTGCAAATTTTGGAAAGAAAAAATAAAAAACTGTCATATATTTAATATTAGTCACTGCAATAAATTAATTTCCCTCTGGTATAAATGAAGGTGTTCTAGATGGCTAATAAACTAATGGGGAAATCGCTATCAGCTAATTAGTTCACCAACACCATCAGCACAACACTCAGTCAGTATCCCTGACCTCCATCAGGACTGTTATCTGGGAGTGGTTGGTACTGGTAGCAGAGGCTGACAGAAGAACCCAGTGAGGCTACTGAAACAACATTAAAGAAAGCTTTAGCTTGAATCCCTTACCTGTTACTACAAGAGTGGATGTGTTGGTAATTTTTATCTATTCCAACAGCATCACAGCAAAACTGCTTAACAAAAAAGGCTTAAAACAAAGCATTATATGGCACCTCAGGGTCCAAAAACATCCAGTTATCATAATAAATAAATGTGCATATATTAAAATGGCTCACAAAAAAAAAAATCCTCCATTAAGCTCACATCATCTCACCTGTCTGCAGGCTGTTGTGCTGGGAGCGGTTGACCGGAGACTCTTGGACTCCAGCCCCCGTCCTGCTGCTCACAGCGTTGGACATCCAGTTGTAGAAGCTGACGGAGGAGGGCTCCGACAGCAGCGGGTGCTCGGTCAGCATGTCTGTCCCTAAACAAGAAAATGGATTGAGAGCACATTGCATCATGCAACATACTACAAAAACCTGGGCATGCAGTGACTGACTGCTGTTTATGCAAACGTCATCGTTTATAATCGGCACATGTGGTTAATGTAAATAAGGAGATGACAAAAGAAATGAGCAAAGGCGAGATTTCTAAAATTTTACTACTTTCATACCTTAAAAGCACTTTATCCTATTTTTTTTTTATAGATTTTCCTTTTTTAACTTCGTGCTTCTCAGGTTTTAGTGCATTTTTCTCTCTACATATTTGTTCATCGTAAGATCGTGGCTGACGTAAGCGCATGCTGCAGTTTGCCATCATACACATTACGAACGGTAGAGGTCAGTGTTGGAACAGAAATGCAACTAGATGGTTTGAAGTTGTGACAAAAATCAAGTTCAGACTCATGATCAGCCTTTCCCGCAACCCTCCACACACTGCAGTTAGCAGCAGTGCAACAAAGCAGCGGCCGAGTGCGAGCACCTGTGCGAGTGAGCGAGCTGCTCTTGGCTGCGGTGGCAGCAGACGGCTCATTCCTCTGAGGCGTGCCCTCCAGCAGGTTGTGCAGACTCCGAAAGCTGCCCGTCAGATTGCTCAGAAGGCTCTCCTTCCTGGGGCTGTCCTTGGCTGGCAGGCCTCCGCGGCTCACATGGGCGGGTGAGTCAGCTGCTGTGTCACCGCTGGTGTAGCTCAGTGACTGGTAGGGATGGGAGCCCTGGGTATGAAAAATGTACAGATTGCTGAGAGGAGTTCGTGTTCACACTATATAATTTTTTCACAAGCTGCCATTGGCTGATCTAGTTCAGGGACGGGTGGGATAAATTGTGTGTCGTAACATTATGAACACAGCTGAATCTAAAGCTGAGGTAATACTTTTTAGACAAAAGAGCTGAGTTGGCTCAAAAAAACCAAACAAACAAAAAAAAACATTGTATAAACACATCTAACTTTAATTTGGGAGAGAAGAAAATGTCATCTCGTCACTGAATGTAAGGCTCTAATCCTTCCTGGCTTTCCAAAAGCAGAATCACCTTCATACCACAGCCAAGTCTCTGCAGCGGAGAGCTCCTACCTTAACATGGTGCTTACATAAACCAGGATATTGTCATGCAACCCTGGCTTATAAAATGTCAGTTAAAAAAAATAATATGCATCTCTCATGACAACCTAAAAATCCTTTTTATGTCCAACTGACAATTTAAATTTATGAAATCTACAAGCTCATAAGACAAAGAAAAGCAGAAGATATACACTGAAGGAGGTCAAGTCACTGAACTTTTCACCATTTTGGTTGAAAAATTAAAATTGTTTAGTCAAATTTAATTACCAATAGATTAATAAATGAATCAACTAAAATCAAGTGTTCTAGTTTACAGCATTTGACTTTAATCCTTAAGACACGACAATATTGGATATATTGGAACAGAAACCAATTTGGCTGCAGGTCAACCATCACCGAGCTGATACCTACTTTTAAATTGAAAATCTGTCTGCAACATTCAACAGCCCTTTGCCCAGTGAACACTCATACCATGTTCCACAAGAATTACCCAACAAAAAAAGGGAAGAGCAGTGATCGAAGTTAAATATCAGTGTGCAGTATTTCTTGAAAATTTTGATAATTCATTAAAAAAATAAAATAAAATACATTTAAAAAGCCAAACATCAAAAATCCATCTCCACTATTTTGTAAAGCCTTACCCAAGTTTCAGAAGATATTAAATATGTAAAAAATATAGCGGACGGCTCAGTATCAGATCAGCTGACTGTCGTCTTTGACAGTAGAGCTAAAGAGAGAAATAAACCTTTCTAACAAACCCCGCTCACAGAAATGTTGTGATTTCTGTGCAGCCTGGTTTGCATACAGAAAGGAAGGGGAACATATGAATGCATTAGTTGAAACTCACCTTTATTCTGAGCACAGACTCATTGTGCGTATGCGACTTTGAAAGTTTCCTCATGATCTCCACTCCACTCACAGGACCAGAGTTGGCTTCTTTTGGCGGGGGGCGGCTGCATGCTCCCTCCAGCAACATCGTGTGTTCGCTCACTGTGGCTTCACAATAACACCACAAAATAAAACTCTGAGAGAAAAAACCTCATTTAAAAAGGTTAATGTGAACGGTCCGTCATTCATCTCTACAGCTCCTTTCAGTAAACCAGTGATATTAGTCTATAACGGATCTTTGCAAACACTGAAAGTAAAGGTCAAGAGTTTCACAGTCCATCTGTGGCAACAGATGGGTGGCTCACAATATTATTAGCACTCTGAAAGCTGCAAGTTCCCACCTGCGTCGAATTCAAATTCAGCTCCATCCGCGCTGGTGTCACTCTGCAGGGCAGCTCCGTTGTCCAGGCCTAAAATTGTGTCACCCTGGTTCTGCTGATGCTCCTTGGGCTTAGAAAGCTGGTTGGGCCTCATCAGACCAATAGCCTTAAAACCCTGAGTAACCACGATGAATTTCATCCACTGCCTGGCCAATGCTACCAGACCTTTTTTTAGAGTAACCAGGGCTGGGACCCCATCATTCTGGGGTAAAAAGAGAGGAAAGAACTGGATTAGTGCCACTGCATAACAGTGATAACAGATTGGTTTAAATAATGCAGGAGAGCCAAGAGAAGAGAGGTTTTTGAGATATCTTTAAATTTTATTAGCCATCGAAGTACACACGATCATGTTGTGGACCTGAATGAGGAGAAGCTCGCACTAACCATGGTGGCTTCCTCAATGACAGAGTAGTCGGCCTGTTGCAGGTAGCGGTGCAAGATGTTACAAAGCATACAAGAGGGGTTCTCGTGGAGGTACCAGGCTCGTTTGGTCACACGGTTGTACTTGCTCCTGATTGGGATGTGGATGCTCTTTTTCTTTCGGGGGAATGACAAAATGCAAGTCAAAACCACATGCTACACAACAATCATTTTTAAATAACAATTCAACCAAGAGTCCCTCATGTGTGATCATGTGTTTACATGTGCACTCCTAACCTCGAGAGCCTCGGTCATGATGCAGCCCATGACCGCACAAACGCGCAGAGTGCCCTCCATGTCCAGTTTCCGAAGCGATGATTTGAGCTGGTCGATGGGAACCAACCATGCTCCAATGGCAGGCGTGGCTGTGCTGAGGAGATTCAACTGCCTACACACACACACACGCGTGCAACGTCAGACAGTAATGAATCACCTTAATAACTACTGCTCATTATAACTGAAAAAATCATAGTTCTGCAATGTTAATAGGTTAAAAGCTGTAGCACTTAAATTAATATAATGTCTGCAACTTCAAGTGTTTAATAATTGCTTTGTTGTTGTATTTTCTAGTGCAAACACCAGGCTGAATAATGTGAAAATTCAAAACTCAACTCTAAACTAAGAGAATGATTTATCAGCGCAGTGTGCTTCACACAGACGATGATGACGAAGAGCGGCTGACCTTTTTTTGTTAACTCAAACTGTGAGGTCATCTCTTCGTATCATTTCAATGCAAAGCCAATAGTTACTGTAATTACGTGACAGCTCGCCCTACCTGGAGATGGTCTGTGACGCAGAGCGCACATTGGTGGGAGCAGCAAAACTGAACCAGATCTCTCTAATGGTCAGTTTCATGCTGCTGGAGTCGGGTGGTGGGGGCATGAGAGGGAGGTCTTTCTTCAGGTCGTCTGATTCAACGCCTTCATCCTGCAGAGCAGAAGTGCACGAGATTTAATGGGACGTATTCAACAGATTCATGGCTCTCCTTTGTGTGGAGCTGCGTAGATTGTTTTTCAGATTCAGTGAACTACATTCAAGGTTATCGTATTTTTTTTTATTTTTCATGGGTGAGAAATAAAAAATTATCTTTTTTTTTTTTTAAATATACGTATCTGAACCTTAAAGTTACACTGAGAAAAATCTCACTGCGGGATGTCAATAGACTGCAAAATGCAGTCAACTGAATTCTGTTTTCTTTCCCCTCCCAACTCCAGTGCATAATCCTAGCTGCCGTGGCCGCTGTAGGACAAACAACTCTGGCTGCCATTTACCTCCCCTGTTTACCTCAGCTGGCGTCCACATCTATTTACTCTGGAGGAAGCTTTAAAACTTTGTGAAAGGAGTCCGATATGAGTCAATGAGTGAGTGAAGCTCACTTCTGCCCAATGACAGTGACACTAAGGTGAGCTGAACTTAGTAAGCGCTGCTGTTAGCCGGCATTAGTGAAACTTTCTTTGAAGTGGATCTTACATTGTTGGACACTTTCTGGCATAATGTTAGCTTGTTGTTGTTGTTTGGCCAGCTCACTGTCAGCTGTCCAGAGCCGGCAGGGTCACGTGTCTGATCTGCTGACAACGAGGAACTGAAACAATATCAGGAATAAACAAGCATGTTTAGAGCCCTGATTTCAGTTCAGGAGATGAGGATTGAGGTGAGGAGAAAGACAATGACATTTTATCCAGATGGCACTCGCGCCGTTTCCTTTGCATTTTTGCCTTTTTTGGTGAAGGGGACCATTCTCACACGACTCATATCTTGAGTCTGAAGGTGCAGAAACAAATTAAAATGTCCCTCCACAGCAGCAAGAGTTCTCTTCTCCTCCGCCTTTGGCGTACTATGTATGTGGCCCATCTCTAGCCACATAAATAAAATGCAGTTAGGTGGAGCAGCAATGTCCATCTTGGCCACAATATTCAAGATGAACCAGTGCCTGCTCCTATGTATTTTTAATGGATTAAAATTATGAAAATGCATTAATTTGTTGGAAGATGTAGCTGCACACTAATCAGTGCAAATTTATGAATACAACATTTTTTTCTATTAAATAACCTAAAAAAATGACTGAATGTCCCTTTAATCTTCGCATTTTAACTTTTATGAGAGCAAAAAAAAAAATCTGAATCAAATAATGACTGTTGTACATTAAAAGAAAACGGTCAGTTTGAAATAAGTGCAGCAGAGCTTTTGCACTTTAATGAAATTTAGGACCTTGTTAGCTTTTTGCTCCTTATTAGTTGTTCATGTTCAGGCTCACTGTTGTGCTGCAGGACAGCACAGCTCCTGTGAGGTACGTGGCATTGGACACTAACCTGACTGCGAGTTGCACCATTAAAATAACAAATTCTGACTGAAATCTATTTTCAAAAATGAAGCCCCCGTGAGGAACCTGCATGATGCTTCACTACAGCTTGCAGACGCTCATCTTCATCGAGTGTGTGGGAGACAAACTGCAGATGCAAATGTTTTTCAGCACTTGTTTGTTGCTGCGAGTCTTCCATAAAGAAGGGTATAACGGGGTCCTACTGTGTGTGTGTGATTTTTTTTTTGGTTTGTTTTTTTTTGCGCCAGATTGGAGCCGATGGCACTGCAAAACATCTTTTGATTCTGAAGGGAAGTCAGACTGATGCATCTTTCGCCTGCTTCACTCGCTTTTCGGTCCTTGGGCTGTTATTTCATGCGTCTGCAGAAAAGTTTAAGCATCACATTTGGAAACACCTGTCGGCTGTGAAAATTCTGCCTGCCTACTCAAGCAAGATGAATGTGTTGTGTCTTTTGTTATCCTCACTTCTGCCATGATGTAAGATTTTTTTCCTTCAGCAACCTCATCTTTTCAGCGGGGCTGTCCCCTCAACCATGTTTTATTCCCCCTACAAATCTATTACTGTTACACTTTAGGATTTCGGTTCAACCTCCTGTTATGCTATTTATTACTAGAACCACTGTTTAATATGCAGTGGCCCATAATCAAATACACCAGCGTTTAAGGTTCAGTTGTTTTAACCAAAGCAAAAAAGCCATCACAGTAAGTTCACAGTAGAGAAGTCTTTGTGGTGTCCCACCTGGTCGTCTGAGTCTGAGTGCTCATTAACATCAGAGGCTGGACTGACAGCATCGTGTGGGAGGTTGTCATCAGACACATCAGTGCTATAACCACTTCCTGTCTGAGAGCCGGTTGAACCATTGGACTTAGACATGCCCGTCTTCCCCCCATTGTCTGAGCGCCCCATCACACCAAACGAATTGTAAAGAATGGCTCCTGACTGACGGCCCCCTGCAAAACAAACATTCATAAATCAGTACACAAAAGCTCTCATCTTAATGAGAATGTTAATATTTCCAGACCGAAACGTAGGCATGACATATGATTAAGGAGTCTGGATTGTTTTACCTTTGACCGTGAGGTTCTCAATGCCACATTCAAACATGATCCAGCCCCATTTCTCCAGCAATGCGGCAGAACGGCCCAGATCGCCTGCTGTCGCCTGGGCATCAGTTTCATCCACCAGTGAAAACTCCTCCAGCTCCTCCAGGCCAAAAAGAACTTTGGACTTCTCAAAAGGGATTGCTGTGATAGCACACGTGCCGATGTCTACAGATGACGAAGGAGCAACAGCTGTTAGAAAACGCCACATACCCTATAAATGTAAAATGTACTAAAACCCAGCGGGTCCTAAAAGTGTAGCTCAAGTAACAGCAATTTTTTCCACACCGTCACATAAGGCATATTAACAAAGAGTCGGTGTCAGAACTATCATTCTGCAGAGCCAACCTGTGGAGTCCAGGCCTCGGAGCTGGCTGTGGATTCGGTGGATATTGAGCCTTGCAGCAATCTCTTTGCCTTTCTCGATGCCAGCGTTGGAGCGCAAAGAGCCCGAAGACTGAGGCTGCATCTTAGTGGCTGAAGCATACTTCTCCAGCATGACGGAGGGCCGGCCATGTTCCGTGGTGTTGGGAGTCTCCTCTACAATACCCCTGAAAGCAGCAGAATAAAATGTGCATGTTAGATACCTTTACAAAGTACATTTGATTGATTTCAGAATGGAGTTGAAATTTTGTTTTCAATCAAAGAATAAAAATCTAAATCTAAAACTCCTAAATCCTACTGAACAACCACAGAAGAGAACGTAAAACAGGGATATCTGCCCTGGGCACATACACTCCAAAAACCTTAGTCATAAACAAGTGCTGGAGGCATTACCTGTTCATCCTGAACTGGGTGGCAATCCGGTCGAAGCACAGCGCCACTAGAGACACGTGTGTGACACACTTACTGGAGGAAGACGGTGACCCTTCCTCTACAGAGGCCTGCAGGAGGCAAAGGTTCACCTGCACACAAAACACAACAAAACAAAGAGACAAATCCAACTTGAAGTAAACTGCTGTGTGAGGAAAATAATTCTGATCTTAAAAACACAAATCCTTCAGACATCAGATTATGTGGACATAAACACTCATGTCTACTATAACATATTTAGAAAGACCAATTATCCTGCCACAAGGATGCATAAAGTTAGAGCAAGCTTTTACCCGAGCTTAAGGCTGTTGTGGCCCACCCAACATAATTATATCAAGAAGCCATGGACCAGTTTAACAGTACATATGACAGAAAACAAGGAAAAACTTTAGGTAATCTTACAGCTTCCATTCAGAGGAATAAATAAAAATGCTGACATCTTTTAAAAAGGGCTTTGAAACTTCAAAACAGGACATCTCTTTATAAAACAAACAAGCTGTTTAATAAGAGGACTCGCTGCTACTATTCCATACTAAACCAGAACCTATTACATATTCATCATTTCAATGTAAAGGGATCTACAACCACGCTCACGATTCTATGCCTGCTCCCAAAATCCCCTTGTGGTTACAGCATATTTTTTAGGAAAGCCATTAGCCTCTCATTATTCTGGGTCACAGGTCTCACCTTGGGGATGGACACGTTGGCTTGGAGGCCCTTGATTTTCACATTATCCGGTTTGACGGACAGGTCTGTCTGGCCATGGGAGATGTTGAGGGAGCCAGGGGTCGTGCCCTCTGTCTTGGACAGCTTATGCTCCTGCTTGCCTGTTTGGCTCTGCGTGGATCCAGACCCAAAACAGAGGGACGAGAGTCAACAGGCAACAAACCCTGCTTCAAGTCACTTTTAAACTAAGGAGATTTTGTTCAATCTCCCAAAATTTGCATCAGGAACATTCGTATGTTAACGGTTGTCGGTCTGCTCTGTGATTTGTTGTACTCACAGACTCGGTGACTGTAGACTTGCTGATCTGATAGGCTTCATTGAGGACTTTCCCATGCAGATCATCCAGAATTGCTGCTGGGTGTCGAATACTGGCAAAGTGGACCATGGACTCAATGTACCTGACGCAAACCAAATACACAAACGGCTATTAGAAAATTTAAAGTTTCACAGCATTGGTTGATATGAGTCTATATGGAACAAACGGTAACGGCATCAGATAAGGTAAAAAAGAAAAAAAAAATCATCTTTAACCTGATTTACTGGGTCATTACGCCAAACTGCACAAGTCAAGAGATTAATGACTTTTAGAATACTGCCAGCCCAGTGCTGCTGGCCTCTGGCAAACTAAAGATTCACACACAATCAAGAAAAAGGACCAGAGTCCAAAGCTCTGTCAGCAGAATTTTAGATCCAAGTTTCAGTGTGCAGAGGGATTAAACTGGCTTAAGGTCAAATCTTAGCCTTAGGCTAAAAATAATCGTACACTAAGAAAGTGCAGTGTGAGAAAGAGGTTTTTCTGGCAGTCTTGAGGTTATCTTTATAATCTGGTTTTTCAAACAAGTATTAAAAGCCTATTTCTGAAGGCGATGTGGCTAATTAGGCAGCCTGACAACAGAAGCGTTCCCAGCCAACCGACTCCGTCTGACGAGCCTCGTCGCTACCTGTCCAGGGATTCAGCCACAAGAGGCGTAAGCACCACGTTGATGGCCCCCTTCACTTCCACAATGGCAGTGGTTCTGGTCTGAGCTAGGGGCTGCTCCAGAGACCAGTCATCTGTCGTTGTGTCTTCATCTGTGTTCTCCATGGCCCTCTTATCCAGGGGGGTATAAGGTGTACTGTGAAAATATGGAGAGACATTCATAGGCTAGAATCAAACACAGAAGAGGCTGCAACCTCAGCGGGCTGTAACCTGTGTACTGCAGCGTATAATTAGAGCTGGGGGCTGACACGTTATCGGCTGATAAAAAGAAAAACAACCGAGCTCATCAGGCCGAGCGACAATACAGCAACTTCATAATTACAGGTTATTGTGCTCTTGAATGTTTCATGATTTTAAAGAAAAGAAGGGGGGGGGAAAGCATTTTTATGAGAATGTATTATCAGGAAGTTAAAAAAAATGCAGCTGAAATACCTGTTGTTCTCACCCATCAGCTGAACTCCTCTGTCTAACAGTGAGCTGGCTGAGAGGCCCTGCTTTATCACCTGTAACGTTAAAGAGACAGGCCCATTCTTAAACTGATGGTCTGGGTGTATTATGGACAAAGAGCATTAATAGGAGAGGAAGTATTACATGTGGACTGAGTCAGTAATCTCACTCCATGTAGATTAGTGCTATTGAGTTAAAGTTAAAGACCTTAAAGCTGGGGACTGAGAGCTGGTCAAAAGAGCCGGAGCTCTCTTCACTGGTAGGCGTGTCCAGATCGAGGGGGCGATGCAGAGAAGACTTGGAGGTTCTTTTATTGGTGGGCTGCTTGACAGACCAATTTGAGACCTAGTTGAGGAGAAGTTAAATGGAGGGACATTAAACAAATTATAATTTCTGGCTTCACATGAACAAATGTTTCCTTTAGGAGTGTAATGCCAAAGGATTTACCTGGTAGTGGGCCAGGTAGTTCTGGTAACACGCCATGACATGAGGCTGTCGAGTTACCGGGCCTGGTTCTGCCATCTTTTCTGCCTCCACTGAGCTCTCCTCCTCCATGGCCAGGGCGGAGACAAAGGAGGCCTGAGATGTGTGGCTGGGCAGGGGCTGGGGCGGCAGTGGAGGTAGTGTCGGGGGCAGCGGCAGAGGACGTGGTTCAGTGATCAGCTCCCCATTGAGAACATAGGTGAGGGGACCCTCAACACTGTGGTAGATGGAGCTTCGGCTAAGGGAGAAGAAGATATCAATAAAAAGGCATCAAATTAATTTCTCAGGGTTCTAATAATGTCAATCTAAGTGTAGCTGTTTCAGTGGAAAACAGCCTTTCACTGCATTTGGAGGAGAAAATGTTCTGAATGCTTATCTGTGAACCAAAATGATGATGATGTGCGTCTGTGTAGTTTTATGCTCTTGAATTCAGCCTCGTGCTTTTTTGTTTCCACGACTGTGTCCGCCGAAAACTTTTCTCGAGAGCAAATTGATTATTTGTGTTGCTGTGGAGGCTGTATCAATCAAAAAGCATGCCGAAATCAATGCAACAGCAATTTATGGCAGCACAGAAATGACGAGGTAGTTTCAGAACGAGAGCGAAATCCAATTTGTGAAACATACCACCTGTAAGTGGCCGCCCACGAATCAAACATCTCATTTGTTCAATCCCTCTGCATGACACCCAGCCATGCATGCATGATCGAATCAGAGCAATAAAATAAAGCTGCAACATATTTAGCTTCAAGGAAAGCTGCTCTACACAGTTACATTCGCAACCAGTTTGGTATTAAACGTAAAAATTACATAACACAGTTCACGTATTCTTGCATATCGTCGAATCAGGACATTTTACAAATCGTAAAGACTGAAGATCGCCTTGCTGCTCGTTTTCAAAAGGTCTCCGAGTGTGCTTCGAACTCTGGCTACCATCAAACTTAAAGTGAAACCATTCATTCTACTGCTGTATTTATAATGTAATTTGAATCTTAACACATACAATATAAATCAAAAAAATCTTTACAATTGCTCATTAATATTATTTAAATGGGGTAGCACTTTGAAAGAACTACTGCAAGGTCAGAACTTTGCTACACAGGTCATTAATTCCTACGCTCTTAGAGAGGAGAAATAAGAGCCTCTTTGATGTTACTGCGAGCTGTCTTCAGTCTACCATCACCTTAATCCCCATGCTTAACCTTGTACTTGATCTGACCATCCTCTCAAATTTTCAATCTCTTTAACTTTGGGAAATTTTGCAAGTTTCCCTGGGACGTAGTCGCCATTTGGAGAATATTCCACGCTCCATTTTCTAAAGTATGCTATCGTCTCATCTGACCTGTAGTTCTCCATGTGATACGGTGGCTGCTGAGGCTGCTGCATTTGCTGCCTCCTCTTCTTCTTGCGCCCGGGGTAAGTCCCCGGTCCCTCATCAGCACTGCTGATTGGCTCAAAGTCCTCAGCGGCGGAGAAGTAGGCCTCGCTGTCGGCAACTGACATGCTGGAGTCGGCAGACCGGTACTGATGGAAGGTGTTCGAGTCTGCTGACGGCGTGAAGGGAAAGGAACCGTAGCTTCTACGCTGACGGGGGGAATCCAAGACATTCTCGTCGCTGCGGGAAACCTCGCTGCTGAACTGCACGCCTCCAGACAGCACCGGTGGCGGCTTATCTGTGAAAACAGCCGCTGACAGGCTCTTGGTGCTGCCCAGCCGACCGGAGTGCACAGAGGACTGACGCTTGAGAGGAGAGCAGAGAGGTGAGCGCACTGAGGAGCGGTCCTGGGAGCTGTTGGGTGAGACTGGTGACACTTCCGGGACTTCCCCTAGGGTGCTGCAAAGAAACCGGGAAAAATGTAACAGTCAGAAGCTGCAACAAGATATGTATAGACATTAAATCTTAGATCCAATAAATCAATTAGTAAATAGAAGCAGAGTTCAGAATTTTGGGGCCACAGTAAATTACATAAGTGTGTTATTTGGTACTCACTCAGCAGGGCTTTTGCCATTCATGGGGAACATGCGTTCCTCTGTACTTGGCGAGGGGGAATCTCTCTCTCCTGCCAGCAAGGGCAAGGCAGCACTGGAAGAGCTGTTTTCTTCAGAGGAAGAGGCAGAGCTGTGGGATCGTTGGGGCACCTGGAGACTGAGGTGTTGCTGACCATGTCTCTCAGGCACCTCGGGAGGCAGGCAAGGAGAGTGTGTGTCTGTTTTCAGTCCTACAACCTTCCCTCCTGAATCAGAAATGGTCACAGATTAATCAGGTAGTTAAAGTAGGGATGAAAAGAAAAAAGCTCAAGGCGTCATCATATACCTAACACATTCTCAGTCAAAAAAACATATACAAGGACACCCACTCTTACTGCAGGGCCTTGTATATTCAGAGAGGTTCTTTTTCATTTATAAATTAATTAAAACATTATAGATTGCAATTTTGCTTTATTTTTCCCCAGGATCCACAAGAGACCCCTCTAGTGACGCCAAAGAAGAGTCGCTCTTACTGAAGGTGGTAGAAAATAAAGAATCAATCTTAGCAAATCCATACCGTCCACTTTGGGTGTTTCCTTTGTAATGATCCACTCCCCAGGCTGTAGCAAAGACTGGCCATAACACATGTCTGACTCAGTGCTGGATGAAGAGAATGCAGATGAGGAGGAGGGGGTCAGTTCTTCAAGCTTGAAGAAGTCCAGGCCCATGTTGGTGCCCCCGAAGAACCTGCAGCCGCCGAGGCAGCCGCAGCGGTTCCTGCTTCGCTTGTTCCGAATGGCGGCCTCCTCTGGCCACAGGAACCAGAGTCTGAGGAGGAAAAAAGAGGGGACGTAAGGAGTGAATAAAAAGCAATGAAAAAGTAACATAAGACAAATGCAGTGAACTACAAAAAGAGAGGATTTGGGATGTTTCTTAGCTGGAAAAAACTAATGCTGTTTTTGTTTCTGTAAATCCATTTTTTACAGCAACAAAATAAAATGTAGCTTCAATATTTACCTACAGTAGTAAGTAGCAATATGCTGAATTACAAGACAGAAAACATCTGCTGACACTGGTTCCTTTACGTTTTCTGAATTATTACATTCATTTGACATCATGTCTAATGAGTCAGATCACTGTAGACGACAGAAATAGAATGAACTACATGCAAATGTATTTGATTTATATTCACGACCGCATCAGTGACACATAGAAGGTGCGAGTCAGTTCTACTCTGGAAAGACATTTCAGCTTGTACACTTCCCTAAACTGGTGCAATTATTACTGCTCCCCCCATGATTCATTTCATGGGTGCTAGTGACCACACTGCTGGAAAGTCGAGAGAAAAAAAAAAAAAACAGGTTGAAGTATTTTATTGGCGAGAGGTGCTTAGAAACTAAAATAATAGATTACCACTTGTGTTTTCTACCTTTTAGTCTGAGCATCATGTAGTTCCAGAAAATGCCTCTGGACTTCACATTTGGCCGGGTGGTCAGCAGCCAGGGCAATATCTGCTGTGATGAGGTTCAGGTTGACTGAACCCGCCTCCAGCCAGACAGAACGTCGCAGCAAAGGTGGCTGACCGAGACCCAACGGCTGACCCGGACCTTGACCTTGTCCGGCCGGCGGCAGCCTGGTCGCCTCAGTGTGTTGCTGTTCAATGTACTGTCGGATGTTTACATCCTGCACCACGGCGCTGATGCCCTCGCCCACTGCCTGGTTGTGCAGGTTACAATTGGCTACACGAATAATGCCCGTCTGGAGGTGGGGATGGAGAAAGAAAAAAACAAGGTGCTTACAAATACCAAAAAAAAAACAACCCCAAACATTTTATTTATAAACTGACAGTTCAGAACTTTTTAATGCTAATTACCTTGATACTGGCAGCACACCCATGCTCCACAATGAAGAGGTCAACTCCATCCATGGCCAGCCGTGTCATGGTGTACTTCAGTTCCTCGGATGTGCGACAGTGACCGGGTAGGCAGCTCAGCTGAAAGACAATCATTATTTAGCAACAGAAACTTTGGAACAGTTACTAAGAAGCCAAGCTCGTGTTTAAGTTTAGACTGCACTTTAAATACTGCTGTATACCCTGTAGACACAGTGGCTTGGATGCTAATTAGGGCTTTTAGGCAGTTTTTAAAAATATCTTTGTTAGTGTTCGAATACAGGCAAGACATGTTTTTCTGAACATCATTTTCTACATCACGGTGTTATGTATGTACAGCTGTTCCAAGTTAGACCTTTTTTTTTCTGTTTTTCCGTGTGAAAAAGTGCATCTTCTGAGTCACGCATCATTAGAGAAGGTTCAGAGTGGCCTCCGTTTATTTTCTGGTCTCATTTGAACGTTTCAGTTTTACAAAGGACAGCTCTTATTCAGCATTCAAATCTCACAGAAAATAGCCTTCAGCCATAATGATCTAACTTAGCAGCTTCCAGTAAGAGATTCGGACACACAGCTGTTGACTAGTTCAAACTGGAGCTTGACAGCGACAGCAGAGAAGCATTGTATACTGTCTGTCAGCACCTTGGCATTGCAGATGCGACGATCGACACCATGCTGGCAGATCACAGAGGGTTTGGGTTGTTCTAGCTGGAACTCTCGGGAGAACACGTGGAAAAGGAAAGTCTTAGCCCACTCAATCATGCTGGCCACCTAAATAATCACCAGGAGAAATAGTCGCTTTAAAATGGCACAGAAAAAAAATGTATACAGTCACTGTGCAGTTGGATTTAAAAAAAACATGGGAAAAACCTCAAAAACACAGCAGATTCAAACACGCCACCCCAATAAGCTTTAAAATGATCTCTATTAAAAATTGGCAAATGCAGAATTGTTGCAGAGCTGGTTTCATTAGGACTATACTGATGTTCAAACAAGCAAGCCTAACACCATCCCACAATACAAACCTCTCTTTTTAATTCCAGCTAATAAAAGCAGACCTACACACCTGTGGAACCGTGACCCTGCCGGTGAGCCCCCCAGCCTGCATATCAATAAGCCAGGCATACTCCAGTGTGTCACTGCCCAGAGGAAGGCCCTGAGCGGAGAACATGGCATGGGCCCTCATCTGTAGGCCAGACAGACTCAGGTGGCCGTCCCTCAGCACCCCATCAGCTGTGGGACGCTGTAACAAAAAGAGGATTTGCACGAACAAATTGAAATGACACAATGCTTGTTTTCCTAACATGAAACCTGTGACTATGTTCTTTAATAGGTGTCCAGAATTTAAGGAGTGCTTATTATCTAGCCAACGGGTGGGGGGCTGGGGCTGTGTGTGTGTGTGTGTGTGAAGACTACACATTCTCTGTCAGGGATTAGAGAAAGTTATTAACTCAGCAGCAAATACGATCTAACTCACAGCTAAAGATTACGAATTCTGTGTGGTTACACAATATGCAGCTGCTTATGCAAACATGTGGCTGTCGCAAGCATGCTTCACATTAGGCACCATCTACTGCAGGCTTTATGGCTTTCAGAGGACTGAATCACCCTTTCAGCTGAAGAATAAAAGGCCATTGTTTGTGTATTTAATATAGACTCAATTAAAATGGTAATGCAATCTAATAGCTTTGAACAATATCACGTAAGCAATGTAGGATTGTTTTGTTTCAAAGAATATCTAAAAAGGGGTATAAAGAAATTTAAGATTTTTCAAGACATTTTAATACAAGTGAAAGTTAAGATCAAACGAGCGCACCGCTTCTTTTCTGACGTCAGACTGTGCGCTGTGCTGTTGTTCCCCAGGCTTCTGATTAGTCTACATTTCTATAGGGGTTATATCACCACCTGTTGCTTCAGCATGCTCTTGACAGAACTCTGCACTGTTTCATGTAGAGAGACTTTCAAAACACAGCCTAACCTGGATCCGAGCGCTGGGCATTTTTGTGTCTCTAAGATGTTGTTCAAAACCACCGAGTCAGATTGCTCATTACAGCTGGCTAAATCATTCAGAGCTGTGCCTTAGCACAGTAAAGTGTGCTCCTGCTTGTATAGCCTTGTGATTGGGAGTGTGGCTTGGGAGTCTGGCCTGCTCCAAAAATAGCTTAGCCCTAAGACGCAGGTGCCTTGCGTCATCTAAATGCGTAGAGGGAGAGAAATAGCAGCGTCGTGTGCTGGAAAAACGCAGAGACATGACTAAAAACATCTAAGAGTATTCTGAACCAACTCTGATCGGATGCCTTCATTAGTTAATACATTTTTAAAAACATTCAATACTAAAATCACAGGAGCCCAACTGAGGAGCATCAGCAGGCAGATGTGCAGTGGTGCATAATACCTGGTAGTTATCACTGACGAAGATATGAATGGGGGACAGGAGCAGCTGAAGCTTCGTCTCCTTGTAGCCCTTTTTCATCTCAAAACACAGCCGCTCCAAGAATCCGGACGGAGCTTCAGGACCCTCGCTGCTGCAGTGCTGTAAGCCCCAGAGAAAGCAAGCAACACATGGAGTCGCGCATCAGCACAGACACACACTGATGGGAAATAGCTGGCAAAAAAAGTATATTAAAAATAAATACATTTACTTGAATGTATATAGTCTGTCTACCATAGCACAAATGTGCTTTTTTTTCTTTTTTGCTTTATAAGATAAAACCGTATTTTGTAATCTATTGAAAATATATGAGTTACTTTGTTTGTCTTGCACATTTTTGCTTCCCACTGCAGTGAGTAAATACTTCACGTCTGTGCACTAGCACCGCTCCCTCTCCCTCGTTCTCGGCTACTGGCAGTCATCAGTCTTACCACTGGCAGCCGGCCGTGAACTTTGTAGAGGTTAATGAGCACGGTGATGTCCCAGGGCCGCAGGTCAAGGGGATGGATGTCTGAGGTTTCTTTGTGTTCGCTGTCCTCCATTCCCAGTGGAGACCAGCCAAGGCCTGAAGAAGTAGAAGTGGACAACACGGGGCTCGACACGGCTTCCTCGAAGTCAGTGTACATGTCATCCTCACCAAAATAGTTCTCCTGAGAGAACAAATAACAGGGAGATTAGAAAGCTCTAAGAGCTGTCAATGATTTCACTCCTCGTATGCTTATCAAGTGTGTATTATTAAACTGATTCAATGATTACACATTAAGCAATAACTGCTGAGCAGAGTATAAAAAAATTATTATTACTGGCTGACAAAAGAATTTCAATACCTTGATGGAGATCAGAGCTCGGAGCAAAGGCCCATAGAGAATTATTTGAGAATCTGGTGACATTTCCATCTCCACATGAAGTCTGTCAGGGGGCAGCTCTGAGGGGTCGGTGGTTGCCCGACTGTGGGAAGCTGAGGCAGACGTTGAAGTGAAGCGTGGCGGGACACTGTGGGACACTGAGGTGTGTTCTGGGGGCCTCAAAGCTGACAGCATAGATTCCTCCATCTCAGACACTGCGGAAACAATCCCACCGAGGTAAAAAAAAAACAACCCCAAAACAACAGTATATAAACATCGAGTTACAACATGAGGACAGATTTGAAAGAATTCATACTGAGAAGTCAGCTTACATGACTGTTTGAGCTGCTCATCAGCCTTCTGAGGATAGATGGGGTGCCAGGTGTAGTCGATGATGAGCAAGAAGTTGGGAACGCTCCAGCAATCCACCCAACCAGCTCTGACATAAGGACAAAAACATGGACACTCAGAGCGCAGTCATAATGCTTTATCACCATTTCAGATGGATTTTACACTTTATTGTTTGCCTCATGACCCATTCATCCGAGGACATAGCAGAGGCAGCAAATAGGTCACGCCTGATTTCGCTGCAGCACACAGCGCGCCGGCCCAGAAAGTATTCGATCGTAACCTCCCAGGGGGTTAGTGGGTGTCTCACCGTGCTGTGCCTGTGGGTCATGTATAATAAATGATCTGGATGTTGGTTATCATGTACTGAGTGCACAAGGCACATGCTGCCCGAGTAGCAAAGGATCTTTAGAATCTCTTTAAACTCCCATTGACCTACAGTAGTGGTTTATACATTTGCGTAACAAGCAAAAATCCCTGGTTCAATTCCTGGTTTGTCACCATTATCCTCATAAAGCTATAAGCATCCATAAGCAAATTATGTAGCTTGCTGAGTTTTGGGGGGGGGTAAATAAATGCATGCCCTGCAGCAGTCTAACCAGACATGCCCAGACCTCCCTCTCCCCAACCACCTGCTCTAGCTCCAGTTCTTCTTGCAGGACAACGAAGAGTTCCCAAGAAAGCCAAAAAGACACGATCTCTCTGGCGCATCCCGGGGAGGTGTTTCGGCATTATCGAAATTACTCACCTAGGAGGCACCCTAATCAGATGCCTGAAGCACCTCAGCTGGCTGCTTTTGATGTGAAGGAGTAGCCGCTCTACTATGAGCCCTTTCCGAATGATTGAGCTCCTCACCCTATCTCTAAGCAAGTGCCTTTTGGAGGAAGCTCACTTCTGTCCGTGATCTTTTTCTTTCGGTCACTACCCACAGCTTGTGGAGGTACTGTATTTCCACAAAGCTACGTGTGGAGACAAAAGGATAACAGCTGATGAGAAGAATACTTTGCCACCTTGTTAAAAATGAGGGTGTAAATTCCACTTTGAAGCGGTGTCAGAGCAAACGCTGAACAGCAAAAGGAAGAATGGATTCCACCATATCTGGATTCAAATCGTATTCATGCAGTGAATAAAATGGAAAGAAAAAAAAAAAAGTAAAAAAGACACCCTGAATGGAAGGAAAGGCGACCTCAAAATCCCCGACAAAAAAAAAAACAAACTGAAGCTTTTGGAAGAGCCCTCACAGTACCCTGATGTGAGCATCACTGAAAATTTGATGTGCAGCTCTTAAACATGTGCATGCAAGACACCCTAAAATATCTCAGAACTCAGCGATATGCAAGTAAGAGTGGCTGACATTTCTTAAATCAGGAATAGAAACACCCTTGGGGGGGGTCAAAAAAGGAAGGTTTGCAAGATGTGATATCTGTAAGCTATCCACATTTTTACAATTGCTGTTCATATCCCTCACAAAATAAGAAGATATGGTTGCAACAGTGGCTTACTTTTAATTTTTAATGTCTGCATTTACTACTTCATAACTTAAATTGCACACAATTATACTTTCATCTCAGATAAGATATACCAAAGCATTTAAAAAGGACCCTTTTCTAAGCAGAAACTAGCCCCATTAAAAATGTCTGCTTCATGTTACTTCAAACCAACAGAACTAGCAACAACTGATCAAAGTATTAAAAAAATATGAAGCTTAGTGCTACTCTTACTTGAAATTACCACCTACTGTGTTTCCACCTCACAAGTAAGAGATGTGAGTCAGTGTTACGGTGGTGAGTCACCGTGTTCTTTGCTAACGCACTCACTTTTTTCCCCTCACAACTACAGAGAAATAATTCCTGGATTTAGCTCACTCTGCGCGGGTGATGTTCCTCCAGCACGACTTGGCGGGTTTCGGAGGGGGAGCTCCTTGATTCTCCCCCGGCATGAACATGTCTGGGGGTAGCTTCACATTCTGGTAGTCTTTGGCCAGGGTGAGCAGGGGGCAGCGAACTCGGATGGCACTCTGGCAGGGAAAGTCGCATGTCTGTATCTTCCGCCTAAGGAGGACGAGGGACGTGAATGTCCACGTACTCACACACATTCATAAATGGTGCCAAAGGTGCACATAGCAAATACATCTGTATCGCTAAAATACTGCTGATGTATTTTCTAAAGAGGAAAATACTTTGGAACTACAATTAAAAAATATCTCTATAGACATCTCTCTCTCTCTCTCTCTCTACACACATCTCTCTCTCTCTCTCTCTACACACATCTCTCTCTCTCTCTCTCTACACACATCTCTCTCTCTCTCTCTCTACACTCTCTCTCTCTCTCTATACACATCTCTCTTTCTCTCTATACACATCTCTCTCTCTCTCTACACACATCTCTCTCTCTCTCTCTACACACCTCTCTCTCTCTCTCTCTCTCTCTCTACACACATCTCTCTCTCCTCTCTCTCTCTCTCTCTCTCCTCTCTCTCTCTCTATACACACTCTCTCTCTCTCTCTCTCTATACACATCTCCCTCTCTCTACACATCTCTCTCTCCTCTCTCTCTCTCTCTATACACATCTCTCTCTCTATACACTCTCTCTCTCTCTCTCTCTATAGACATCTCTCTCTCTACACACCTCTCTCTCTCTCTCTATACACTCTCTCTCTCTCTCTCTCTATACACTCTCTCTCTCTCTCTCTCTATACACTCTCTCTCTCTCTCTCTCTATAGACATCTCTCTCTCTCTCTACACACCTCTCTCTCTCTCTCTACACACCTCTCTCTCTCTCTCTACACACCTCTCTCTCTCTCTCTCTCTCTACACACCTCTCTCTCTACACACCCTCTCTCTCTCTCTCTCTCTCTCTACACACCTCTCTCTCTATACACTCTCTCTCCTCTCTCTCTCTCTCTCTATACACACTCTCTCTCTCTCTCTATACACATCTCCCTCTCCCTCTCTCTATACACATCTCCCTCTCCCTCTCTCTATACACATCTCCCTCTCCCTCTCTCTATACACATCTCCCTCTCCCTCTCTCTATACACATCTCCCTCTCCCTCTCTCTATACACATCTCCCTCTCCCTCTCTCTATACACATCTCCCTCTCCCTCTCTCTATACACATCTCCCTCTCCCTCTCTCTATACACATCTCTCTCTCCCTCTCTCTACACATCTCTCTCTCCCTCTCTCTACACATCTCTCTCTCCCTCTCTCTACACATCTCTCTCTCCCTCTCTCTACACATCTCTCTCTCCCTCTCTCTACACATCTCTCTCTCCCTCTCTCTACACATCTCTCTCTCCCTCTCTCTACACATCTCTCTCTCCCTCTCTCTACACATCTCTCTCTCCCTCTCTCTACACATCTCTCTCTCCCTCTCTCTACACATCTCTCTCTCCCTCTCTCTACACATCTCTCTCTCCCTCTCTATACACATCTCTCTCTCTCTCTCTCTAGACATCTCTCTCTCTCTCTCTCTCTAGACATCTCTCTCTCTCTCTCTCTAGACATCTCTCTCTCTCTCTATACACATCTCTCTCTCTATATATATATATACACATCTATCTCTATATATATATACACATCTATCTCTATATATATATACACATCTATCTCTCTCTCTCTCTATACACATCTATCTCTCTCTCTCTATACACATCTATCTATCTCTCTCTCTATATATATACACATCTATCTATCTCTCTCTCTATATATATACACATCTATCTATCTCTCTCTATATATATATACACATCTATCTATCTCTCTCTATATATATATACACATCTATCTTTCTATATATACACACACATCTATCTTTCTATATATACACACACATCTATCTATCTCTCTCTCTATATACACATCTATCTCTCTCTCTATATATACACATACATTTATCTATCTATCTCTCTCTCTCTCTCTCTATATATATATATATATATATATATATATGTGTGTGTTTTTTTTATTGGATTCTTATTTTTGGAATAAACTATAAACTGATTCACTCACCTTTAAGCTGAAGCGGGTATGGCAGGTGGTTGGTACAAACTCATTGAAAGGCAAAGTGAAGTCTATATTGAGCGTCTCGCCGCAGGCTGCCAGGTACACTATATAAGATCGATAATATAATTGATTAGTCTGCCGTCCTCTAGGATTAAGTAGAGCATGCATATACTGTAAGATATATCATGACTTAATAGAGCTAAAGTGCCTTGGACATTAGCTGGCAGTGTTAAAGACGTATTAAAGGATCAGCTGCCTTCGGAGCTCTATCTGGATGTTTTTCGTATACTTTTGCTCAACATCTACTTAAACAGTAGGTTTATTTGACACATTGCAACACTATCACTCCCATTACTACAAAGGCTCTTAAATCTTTAGTCAGTGTAAATTCACACACATTACTTATTTTAAAATGATATATGTCCTCACTGAATCAGCACATTGTTGAAGACATTTGCAGGAAATATTAAAAACCCTTGAGACAGCTAATTATTAAACCATCTCATGCTTTAATAGGACATATTTTATAACCTTACAGTACCCTTGACTGGCTGAGAATAAATGCTCGACCAGTAAAAGGGATCCCTCGGAGCCTTCCAAGAAGCATACCTACTCAAATGGTTTTCTAAACATTAAAGTGATTTTAAAAAAGAAAACATTTACGATGAACATCAGCTGTTCAGCAGAGCTTTCTTACCATTCTCCTGCTGCTTAGTGGAACAGTCGATCCAGTTGTGCTGGTTTGCTGCCCAGATCATCTCAAACTGGTGGAAAAGGACCTTGAACTTCCAGGAATACGGCACAAAGGAGTAGATATCAGGGGCGCTGTCACTCGCCCAGTCCTGGATCAAATCTAAGAAGAAGGAGGGGAAAAAAAGAAACAGTGATTGTCTTAGAATGATTTCCTGATGTGTCAGTACACACAGCCGAATAAAAGAATCTGAATACTGAATATTACCAGTGAAGAAGTTTTTCTGGGCATAGATGAAATGGTACGTGGCCTTGTACACCTCAATCTCGCACTGCCACGACTGGGGCATGTTCCATACCCGGGGGTAGCTGGCTATCACATGGAACTTAAAAAAAAAAAAAAAAAGGGGTAAAGACAAATTTTAACTTAAGGCCTTGTGTGGATGCAACATTAGTATCTCTGCAAAATGTCAAGTGAAAAGCCTTCTGATTGCCTGCTACTTACAGCTAACATCTCAGCTTCCAGAAGGGTCCTGTACTGCATGCTGCTGGTGGTGTCCACATGAAGCAGCTGACCTTTGATGGTGGGAGAGTAGCCTTGAGGGCAGAAGCAGAAAAGCAATCATCTTTCAAAACCCAGAGCTACAGCGATGTTCTTGGAAATATTGTCATTTACCAAAGCTGCTTATGTTAACTTCTGGGAACAGAGGAGAGCACTGACAGCAGACTGATATAATATGACCTGTCTTTGACTCTAGAATACTGTGGCGTACAGAGGAGCTCATAATCGACTCAATGACTGCAAGGTGCCCAGGTCTTGTGGCTGCAAAACAAGCCCAAGTACACGCCCCCTCCACCACTATGCCGACAGTCGGCATGAGGTATTTGGACACGGCACAAATTACAACAAAATAAAAAGTGAATTAAGAAAATCTGACTAAATATTAATAAAGGGATGGGATAAATACATAATAAAAACTGTGATACCAACATCTTCATCATTACCCATGCTATAAGCAGCTTGAAGAATCTGTCACTGTACAATTAAATGAACTTATACTGACGTCTAATAAAGCTGCTTATCATACTTGCAGTTCAGCCATTATTCACTGCAAAAGATTATTACTAGATGATGGGAAAACTGCTGTGTGTGCCTCCATTAACAAGAAGTGATCTTGAGCCAGAGGGATATTTGCTGATCTGAACACATATTTTGGTCTGCTGCTGTCATTTCTGTGAAACACGCCCTTACCATTCTCTCCCACAGTCATGGGGATGTTGACTTCCAGGTAAGAGCCTGCACCTACATTCACATGAATGGCATTGGTTTCCTAGTAACAGGGATGAAGATGTATCAGAGAGAGAGAGAGAGAGAAAGCAGAAATTTCATACATGCTGTCAAATTATCAGTGGGCACTTCAGCGAATAAAAATTCAAGAAAATCACCTAATCTGAAGAGAAATGTGTTCGAGAGATGTAATAAAACGGCAATCTTTGCTGGCTCAAGCCATTTTAGATTTTTATTCAGTGTGTATTAATGGTGTTTAGTATGCATTTCACATGCTTCACATGCTTTGTGAAAACCCCTGCACTGCTCCAGGAAGAAAATATGAAAAAGCATAAAACATGAACCAATATCAATAGCTCAAACATGGTGAGATATAAAGACAAAGATGAGGAGAGCAGCAGGGAGAGGAAGAAAGATCAAAGAGGTTAGCAAGAAGAAAAAAGAAAAAAAAGCAGGGAAGAAAGCAGACAGGAGAGAGAGCACAAGTCACCCTGTTTTTGGTGAAAAGCAGATCGATGGTGGCGTCAGCAATGATGTTCATGCGGAGCTCGAAGGCCTGGATCTGTCTGGGTTTTCCCGGCTGTGCAACCTCAGTTGCCTTCATGGCCTGGTAGTCTGCAGGCAGGAAGAACTTCCACAGACAGTCCCTGACAAAGGTAAAGTCATATTATAGAGCAAAGTCTACAAGTTTGCACTAATCAGAAACACCATCTATCTCTGACACTTGCAGCCGTGTTAAGAGTGGTGTATTTAGAGACTTGATGTAACTAGGTGACTTGATGTCAATAGGCCCTTTAATGGTGGACTTCTGTGGACATTTCTGTTTTAGTGGGACATATTTAGGTCTACATATTTTTTTTTCCTTCAGTTCAGACAGTTTCTACAGGTCACTGCATGCTTACTCAGCCAAAAGAACCAGCAAAAATCGAGAGTCTTCTTTCTGTCATCAGTCACAACAAAGCCCAATCAGTTCCGAGTGGCCGGCTTCCGAGAGGCCAGCCCTCAGCAAATACTGGAGTTGGGTTTCCCCATCTCAAAAACATTCATACACGTTTTAGCCTGAATGCAATCTAACACATGGAAGTGGACAACGACCCTGAACAACTTCAGCAAACAAGCAACAAACGGCTTTTTATGTGCACACAGGAACAGTCTGTTCAATGAGTAACATTTCACACAAGGCCTTCAGAGATTTAAGGCAATAAAGAGCTGGACACAGCATCACCACGCAGTCTACTACCTGCAGCAGTTTTTTTTTTTTTATTTTATGCCGAGCACTTTGCCTCCACAGGCAATCTGAAACTTCAGTTTCTTGAGGTGCGGCTCGTACAGCTTTTACTCTGTAGCCTTCATGAGCTCAACAGCACATGAAAGGGAGCGGTCCTCCAGCTAGCTGCAGACTTCAAGGGCAATGATTACTGGTCAAATCCAAGGCACTGGAGTCGTTGTCCATCTGCCCATAAGATGACACTACAGAGGTAGCTGAATGATAGAAGACTGCAACAGAAGGAGCCGAAGCTGGCTGGTTATCAGGGACTGAACTTAAAATAAGAGTGATGGGGGTGTCCACTAGTAAATGCATTGGGAAATCGTTTCTCGGAAGGACAGAGAAATAAAAATGCCACAATAAATACAGCGGGGTAGGGGTTAACATATCTGGGCACCTCACCCAAGTAAAGTCTGTATGCAAAAATCTGTTTGGGGTATTCCAGTAACAAAATACAAGAGTGTGTTTTTTCCAAAATTAAATATAATTAATTATATTAATTAAATATAAAAATCCAATTGAAAAAAAAAAGAAGCTTGGTTTGCACTACAACAATAATGTTAGTTCATGTACATTTTTAATCTTGTTATTTTTTGTGTTTATTCTCCACCTCTGGCGGTCTGCCCAAGGCCCGTAGTTAAAGTCCGTTCCTTTTCCACAGACTATGTCCAGACCCCAACAAGGAGGCAGGTCCTGGAGTTATCGTCCTCACTGCTCATCTCTGCTTCCTCGCCACTCTCCTGCTCCGCAGGAACCAGACCTGGACATACACAGATGTCAAAAGAAGGCGACACAAAAACACACAACTGCACAAACAAAACAATCTTTACAAGAGACAGCGCACTGGCACAAATCCCCTATTAGCACAAGGTCTAGTACACATTATTGTAATAAATATAAACCACTGAGAACACTGTCACTTTCTGTGATTGGCATTATTATGGTATGTAACTGTTTAAAAAAATGCATCTATTGCCTCAATTTGAAAATCCGAGGTGACACCGTTCGAGTTATCACGTTCACAAGATTTTCAGAGCAACTTGACCTCTGACCTTTACCTTGAGGTCAAGTTCACCAAGATTCAAACTCATGCGAGATTCTTAGCAGATGCACCTATGGTGTGAATTTGAACATCCTAGGTCACATGGTTCTCGAGTTACCACGCTCACAAAAGAGGAAATCTGACGACAATACCCCATGGGCCTTTTTCGGTCAAGAAGCAAAAAAGGTACCTGAGTGGATGTGTGCATGCGTGAGCCCACCTGGTTCATCCTGGTAATAGTAGATGTCAACATCATTGGACTGCATCACCACAAAGCCTTCTCCCATCAGTCTAGGGGGCCTGGATGAGAAATTCACGTGTAAATATTTTTAATCAGATTAGATTTTGTACAAACCAGCAGAATAATATTAAGTCAGTCCTCAGCCTGTCTGTGCTTAAGATTCACACCACAGATATGCACATGCTGCAGGATAAATAGGAACCATGGAAAGAGCATCCCATAATGAGCCAATCTTCTGCAGTCATTTCAGCGTGTTTTAAAAAAAAAAGTGGCATAAGATATTCCTCAGGCTAACTTATTCTTTAGACTACAACATCTCTAAAATGCTTTGAGGAAAAAAATTATATTACCAACAACACTTTAAAATTGAAAAACATTGTTTATGTGTAGGTTTTAATAAATCAATGCATCTGTTACATTACCTAATCTTCCATTAACTCCCTGCTTTTGAAAATGTGATTTTTAAAGTTATTCCCAAAAATGCATAATAGCACAATTTGATAACTTGGGACTCACTCGTCACTCTGCATGCCCACGTAGCGGGGACTGGGAACCAGCATGACCCGCACATTCTCCAGTTTGCCTTTGACAATGTGCATGTACTGGTCCAAGTGGCTGGAGGGAGGTTTGGTGGCATACGTGAGGAAGGCGTCCTCAAAGTTCATGCACAGAGTCTGGGGGAGGTAGTGGTTCCCAAATGCCAGGCGACCCTACAAGAGAGCAAACGTGCAAGCACTAAAGCAGCGATTCCTTAATGCACGGAACATTTTCCTGTCATACAGGGTAACACATGCGCCGAAAATGTTTTAAAACCATACCAATTGGCCAAATTCCACAGAATCAGCGGCACTTACAGTACTGATGTTAACTTTGATGACGGGAATGAGGGAACGCCAAGACGATGAGGGATCCTGACTTTCAGCTTTAATGTTGACACTGTAAAAAGGAACAGAAAACATTCGGTTCGAAGGCTACATTTCTAGTCAGTTCACTTGACTGTCAGCAGGAAATGACAGCAGCTCTGTTCTGACTGCATTCCTGATGCACTTGGTAACAACGGAGAGAAAAGGGTGTGAGATTATGCAGCTTTTTCAGCAGCTCTTTATCATTCACAACCACAGCTCTAAATATGCTCTTGCACTCATTTCTGTTCTGCTGAACTGAAACCATTCAGCCATACTGGTGAGAATATATAACACACTTTTTTAGCTACTGTATTCAGTATTCAGACCCGTTTATTTGATCTTAGGATAACACAACTAGAGAAGATAGCATTTAGCAATCAATAACTCGAAACTTCAAATAAATACTAAAGACAAATGTCTTCCAAACAAGTTTAACACTGGATACAGAGTAAAGGTGCAAGAGGATGCCATAGTTATACCTTTCCAGCGTCTTGTTTCTGTCCTCTCGCCCCCTCTCTTCATCTTTTTTGGGCCTTTGGAGCGTGGGATCCAGTCCAAAGGTCTCCTGCAGTCGTGCGTAGAGGTCAGTCCGGTTGTAGACATGAAACTCAAAGCCGTTGATGGTCACGTAAAGCCTCGTCTCTGCCTTGGGATCTGATGCAAAAACAAAAAAAAAAGAGAGAGAGAGAACTCAGAACTCAAGGTGATTGTTGCATCTTGATAGTCAAATATCGATGGACTGAGCATTTTAATATTTAAATATGCGGTGGATTAGTAATATATGCATTTAAGAGTTTAATCCAATCAGTCAACAAATCCTTCTCTACTCACCATGCTGTTTCTGTTTTGGGTTATACATTTTCCACCAACGAAATATGAGAAAGCCATCCTGTATCCTGTGACACACAAGCAATAATCAGCACGCACGTTAGACGATAACAGAGGGCCGGATGGAGGAGAAGCGACAGCACAAACACCGGTCAGATTACCTGATAGACATGTCTTGGTTGATGTAGTAGACATCTCTGAACATGACCTTCCCTGACAGCACGGAGAAGGAGAAGGAGCCTGTTGAGAAAGGCAAAGTTGAACAGTATTAGCATGTTTTAACAATGGCAACAGAAAGTGCTGGTTCACTATTACATCATACTAATAACTTCCTCAAAGGCAGGTGAAAATTTGTTTGGATTTGATAACAGCATCTTCAACAGTTAATTAAAAACATTACCAAGCTGCAATTATATGGTTATGAAAGCTCTGGTAGAATAACAACAGCATGGGTGTTGCTGGGATATTTAATCACACTTTCACTCTTATCAAAGAGAAAAACAATCTTAATTAGTATCTAAATCAGCAAGTAGGTCACAGGCTGTCACTGAGCAAGAAAGAGGAATGTGAAAGCTCGAACATGATTTCCTGTTAATAACCTCTTTTGGCTCATAACATGTCTTTCTCAGGTTCAGTTAGTTTATGCAAACAGAAGAACAGCACCTGAGTGCTTCATGCATTATTATCAATGACAATTCCTCACATTCGTGCAATTTTTTTTCTAGTGACTGTAGAGAGAAGGTCTGTCACCCAAAAATCTACAGAGAACTACAAAAGCGAACGCTTTGCAGTAAATTTATGCCAGACTGAACTCAGGCCTAATGCTGACAAAACACACCTGAGGGCGTGTTCAAACCCGCTTCACACCTGACACAAATGTGCCAGCAAACAGTCGGGAAAAAGTGAACATTTTCTGTAAATGCCTTAAATACCCTGGACAGGAAGGACTTAAACTGATTTAAATTAATAAAAAAAAAAAAATGAATTTTTTTTTAAAAAGTAAAAAAAAAAAATGATTAAGCAAACAGGTGACTACTCAATTTGTACCAACATATGTTGGCAAAGAAACGTCAACTACGCTGTGCCCTCCTCATTAAACTTTGATGCTGCCTTTATTGTCGCTTTGCACTTCTCATTCATGCAGCCAGTCAGGCGCAAGTCTGCGGTAATTTACACTGAATCAAATCTGTCAATTTCCTGCCAAGCTCTGATGTTCTGTTGTTGTTCATTATTTTTGGTGTGCGCAGTGTTCAGAGTACCTTACAGCACAGATGACAGGAACTCGTGTTTAACAGAGACTCATCACATCCTAAAAAGCAGAGTTTCATTGGATTGTGGCTCCAACGTGCTTTTGGAAATTAATTCCTGTATCACCTATGTACAAAAACCCAATCTGGTATTGGCTGCACTTTGCTGCTCAGACTCTGTGGATATAATCACTGAGAGAACCCGGCTCATCATGAAATATTCAGCAGACCGAGTTAAACTTCAACGGAAAGCTTCCTCCTCCCTATTCATCACTGCGCGACAGAGCTCCTGATGAACACACCGATGTGAATGTAGCCATCCTTGTAGAGTCTGTTGATGATGAGGGTGAGGATGAGACCAATGTTGCGTGAGTTGTAATAAGTTAAATAGATAATCCATCCACAGGACAGAATGGTGGCTGGAAAAGGAGGGGGGGAGATGATGTCAGTCAGTTAAATTCATTTTTAAAATAAACAATAATAATAAAAAAGATTGTTTTAAAAAGCTGTTAATATCCCAAAGCTTAGGAATATTTGCTTGTGAATGAAACGGCTAAGTAGGCCATACTTTAAAATATAATCACTAATGCTGATTAGTCTGTTAGGCCTAATTCTTATTTTTTTTTATTACGTTTAATAAAACATGTCTTGTTCTTTAAGTACAATGCCCCAAATTCTGCAGCAGCACCGCAGGACTTCATACTAGGATTTCCATAAATTCCACCTGAAAATGCTCCTGGTGTTTTTAAGGATGAACACAATGAAATTAATATATACTGCTAAAAGAAAGAGATAAATAAAAAATAAACTATAATAAGGCAACATCTTGATCACCACAGAACAGCACAGGTCCTACCAAAGGATCCCAGGACCTCATGCCACCCTCATGGAGTTTGCTTCTGACAGTCTGGTCAGAACCACGTACACGAGCAGCCCCGCGGAGGTTATTTCACAGTGCTCTGGCAGAGCTCCTCCTGTGCCTCCTCACAGAAAGGAGCAGATACGTGCCCTGCTCTCGAGAGTGCTGGGAGACACTGCGAGCCTTACTGCAATGGCACGTACGGATGTGCGGGGATGAGGAGCTGGAGTACCTGTGCAACCTGAACGGGCGCAGGTACAGGTACAGGACAGTAGCAAATCACAAAACCAGGAACAATCAGTCAGGAGGGACA
>JAMQGT020011911.1:232500-243859 GCA_024447675.2 Pterophyllum scalare | reverse complement strand
GGTTTGAGTACCGGTTCAAAGAGCTCTACCAAAAAATTTTTTTTAAAAAATAGAAATGCTCATTTTATAAAAGTGCCCTGATATCATCTGCAATGTTGTCAGTCCTTTTAAATATATGGAGCTAGCAAGTGGGCCTCTTTACACCAGGCATGAGTGGCTGAGTGGATGGAGAGCGGCTGGAGGCCACGCTGGACCAGAATTATTCTAACCGTGTGCAATGAACTTGCAATCTCGTTGCCAATGAAAGGGTTGATTCGAAGACAGGAAGCAGGTCTGCGAACACTCACAGTCAGCTGCCGTCTTCAAACCAACTTTGGTGCATCACAACAGCAATAAGATGGGGTCAGTCTGCCTGAATGTGGTGAATTGTATAATTACATGAAATCTATTTGTGATAACGCAGCAATTAACTGTAATAAATGGGGAAAAGGAATCTGTTGCATCCTACATATCATTCCAAGTGAAACAGCCATTCACATTCAGAGTCCACCCAGAACCTCAAAGATTCAAAACAGAGATTCCTCCACAAACAGTGATGTAGTTGCTGCAGGAGGGCAATTTGACTGCAGAAATGAGCTTAGGCTCAACAACCTTGCTTTAATGTAGGCATATGTCCAGAATGCATCCAGTCGAGTCGAGTCACCTATTACACTCGCTTGTCGTCTCATTCATGCTCTGGTGTGATTGAGCAATTACCAGAGTTGTTAATCTCTTCAAGATTTATGATCAAGACACTTTATTGTCATTATGCAAGCATAACAAAATGAAGGCCATACTCCCTCGCATGGTGCTGTCATTGAGCCCTTTCGATGTGCACCGCCATAGTAAGTTCTATTTGAAGTCATTGTTTTTTCTGCAGTTAGAACAATAATAATGTTTGGCTGACACAAAATCCCACGGCACACCTGGATTTAGCTCGAGGCACATCCGTGTGCCACCACTAGCTAAACAATACGGGCTAAAAAAAAAAAATCTGTCATTATATCCCTGAGATGTTATTTCTGTTGTTGTGTTTGAGTAGATCTACAGAGGGTCAGGACAGCCAGAGTAAAATGCAGCATTATAACATTCGGTGCTTTTAGCTATGATGACTTATACAGTACAGAATCATGCATCCATTTTTGGCCTGGCTGTGTAAGCGCCTGGCTCTGCAGGGCTGCTGTGATTTAACACACTGCCTCCTTTCAGTGAATCGGGATATGAGGAGGGAGCGGGTTATTATTTATAGACTATTCCTTTCTTTTAAACGAGGAGCTGGAGCATTTTGGGGTTAGCTGTCTGGCTTAAGGCTCTTGCTCAAGAGCACTTTAATAGGAGAATGGTCCTCTCACTCATTTCTCCTGCCCAGATTTTTCCTACCCAACCTTTCTCCATTCAAACCTTTGACCCTTTAATCATAAGCCTGCTCCTCTAGCCTCTACCACACAGCTGCCCCACTTTAGAAAAAAAAAAAAAACATTAAGTCCAAAATTGTCCCCTGCTGAGAGATAATGTAAAGTAAATTACCACTATCATCTCTATCAGTCTTAATGTGGTTCCAGCCACACTACCGAGTGATATTATAGCTGTTGTTAAATGTTACAGTCATTAATGGCATGCCGTAACTCTCATTGTGCTGCTTTAGAAGTGTGCAAATCGAAACAGATCATTTATTATGCTCATCGTGTCATCAATCACTCCCTTCGTAGAGCTGCACAGCATTAGTTTAAGCTCCCTCGGCTTCAGAGCAGCCACTATAACATAAGACGAAGCTCGACTGACTGATTCGTCTTTGATAAATAAGCGTCTGACTGACAGACCGGCCCGCGTGTAGAAGGACTTCTGCCTGGAAAGCTGGCAGCCTGAGTTACTCGTTTATTTGTTACTTAGAGGCTGATACAGCCCGCCCTACCAGCTAACTTACTCAATTGCTGAGCAACTACTTGACTGACTGAGTGATTGGTTTACCACGTGACTGGCTGAGTTGACTTGCTCGCCTGATACCGAGCGAATCAATTTCAAGGAGAGCGGCGGTTGCTTCGGTGGAGAACAGAGCCCAACAGGCAGAAGGAACACTAATTACCACTAGGAGTCACGGATACATGTTTTGGTTGGATGTCTCGATTCCTCGTCTTCCTCTGAATGCTGATTACGCTCCGCTGCGGGAGCGGACCTTCTCGACGGCCTACAGATGAGACTAAAGCCTGCTCTGTTTTGTTCCAACATCACAATCCTCAGAGAGAGCAGAGATGAAAGATAGATAGCGAGGGAAGTAATGGAGCTGTTGACTTTGTTGTAATTAAAGAAGACAATGACTGAAGTTGTTAATCAGGCTGATGAATGTCTCCCGCTCTTTCCTTTGTGTATGGATACCAATGGTGTACGCACTAAGCTGATGAGAGAATTACAGTTCTCTCACTGTATTAAATGGGATCATAGAATGTGCACGTTTTATCAGGATTATCCTCCTCTTTGAAAAAAAGATCAATACTCCTCCTTTAGTCATCTGACTGTTTCCTAAGCAAGAACTTTTTTTTTTTTTTAAGTGTTACAGCGATATCCTGAAAATAATACTCAGTATGCATATCAAAGCCTCGCCATATAATCTGAAAAGTAAGCATATGCAGTTTGCTCAGTTGACATTTTTCTTCGGTCTGTGATCGATGTGGGGATGTAGTGATTAACTGTCAGGAGTTTGCTCGGTGTCCTTTCAGTCTATCCCTCCAAAAAGAGCAGGGCCTGCAGCCTTGTTAACAGGAGATGGCTTAATTAGTGAGAAGGAGCAAGAAGGGAGTGGAATGATGATGCATTTTGCCTCTTTTTACCTAGGTCCACTCTCTGGGTTACCTGCCCCCTCTGTAATTGATGCTTCTGCCCTTTCCAAAGACTGCTAACATGAGCATTATGATACACACAATAGTTGTAGTATTTCAGTGCTTTATGATAACTGCTTTAAAGGACAATGACGCCCAACAATCAGTCTATTATACTTAACAAGCATAGTCTAAGTACCAGAAGCTGGACATTATGGATCCTGACATGAGAATCATTTAAAATATACAGGCTTAGTTAAGTTCAAGGTTATTTAACTCCTATTAATTTTCACATGCAATACAATTTCTCTCATCCTCTCAGTTCCTATGGCACTGATAGTCATTGATGAGCTTGCTTTAATTAGTTATTTAATGCAAAAAAAAAAAAAGGTGAATGATAATAACTGCCATATGTGACTCACAGCTGCTCTGACTGAGGCAGTCACAGACAGGCATTTTTGTTTGGGAGTTGTATATAAAAACTTAAAGGACCGCATCTTTCCTCATATCTGTGATTTATTGCATAGACGGTATTAATAAATGGACGCAGCTATACTGACGGCAGCACGCTCGTTCGTGAAGTCCCATTTTGAAGCCTTAAGAAATTATTTATTATGTAAATTGTTTACAAAGATGTAATTGCGAATTAAAATTACAATTAGAAAAATAAAAAAATAAAGCTTAAGTGATGTAATCCCCCAGCCCTTCATACAGCAGCCAAGTAGTGATATCAGACACAGCTAGTGCGTGATATTAATATACCTTGCACGACATTATGACCTGCATACGATGTGCGATTGTAATTTTACAGAAACTGTTAAATATAGAGGATGAAGAAAAGAGAGCGACGGTACACTAAAATAACTGGCGACCAGGGGAGGAGGAGCTGTGCCTGCTGTTTTAGGCTTTCAGTTCACACGGCGACTGAAACCAGGAGATGACCATGTGTTACTCATACGCTCTTATTTTTAAGTGGATACAGGCTCGTTTGTGCCACAAAATAAATGTTTTTTTAAAAAGTCGAAATAGTTTTGTTTTGCTTTATCGATATTTAAATATTTTCGTTATTATTACTATTATTATTGTATTAACTGCTGTAACAAAAGACTTACCAAAAGGTGGGATAAACTATTCACTTTTCTTACTCATATGCTGTTGAAAACATTGGAAACAATAAGCAATATTAAGTATTCAACTGTTGCTAACACAGCCAATGATAACTTCTATAACTTATCTTCTTATGTAGAAACAAATAAAAATACCAATAAAACTATACTACTACTACTACTACTACTACTACTACTAACAAAAACAACAATATTCATCATCATCTTAAAAAACTCCTCTGATAATATTTTGGTCATACTGCCAAGCATTAGTACCACATACACAAACACCAGCAGCAAAAAGCTCACTGCACTACAGATCTATTTATCCACAGCTTAACACAACAGGCATAGCAAACATCTTTTGAACTGGCCAGTAATACGCAAGCTAGCATTGCTTTTTAGTTCTTAGTATGAGGAGACACATTTTGATGACTTTGATTTACTTTTCAGAGACAATGCCAGGAGAACGAGAAATAAATAAATAAGTAAAGGAACGGCAACGCTTCCGCTAATGGCCATTTAAATGCTACTTGCCCTCATACAAAGGAACAGATGGCAGACGTGACTTTTATAGAGGTTACGGTGGACAGACGGTTTAGTGACAATAAGATTTTGAAATGACAGAGGACCGTTTGTAGGACATCTTTGTAAGTCAAAGATAAGACGACGGCATTCGGTCTCAGATGTATGATATTTTTACATCGCTACTTTATCAAATCATTTGTCAGTATAACTTTTTGAAAATGTCACAATTCACAATAATTCACGAGTACTGTTTGCTGAAGAGACGTGGATACTGCGGATCTGAAGATAAAGAGGGCAAAAAGGGATCAACAAAGAGAAAAATATTGAGCTGAGATATACAGCACAATGAGATGGAAAAAATGAGGACTGGGGTGAGAGGATGGGGGAGGTGGGGGGGAGGGAGAGCGCTGGAGAGAGATGGAAACTGAGGAGATGTAGTGAATCAATGTGCTTGTCACATCTCCATCCCTCGGGATCCATGTTTTTTAATCTAATTAGCCAGCCCGGTCTTTGTGTTGCTGTCTATCAGCGGTAGCGTCTCAAGGTCAGAGCCTCCTTCAGAGGTCTGAGCAGAAACGCCACTCCTGTTGGTATTCAATTACAGCTTAGCCTCACTCCAAACCTCCACATCAGACCTCTCTGCTCAGTAAAGCACCCAGCGCAAACACTCGGCCTGTGTTCATATGCGTTTCAACTCCAAAACGTACAAACACACTGCTGATACTCTGATTACGCCAATGCACACTCATTATGGTTCACAGGAATATCTCAGTGCTGCACAGAGCGCTGCATGTAAATCTCACTGTCAGAGTCAGTCAATTAGTCACACCGTTATTAATAAATGTACAGACAAGTGACAAATTGAGTGGAGAAATACCGATGCACTGTATGGTATACTTAAGGCATTACTGGGTGTGCGTAAAAATGCTATGTAAGCCCAGGTAATATCATTTTGTATCAGTATGCCCAGATAAAAAGATACTGACTTTGATTGTTGACTCATTGTCAGGAAATATGAGTTGTGTTGTGTTATTGTAGGGTCTTTACCCACAATACAAAGCGCCTTGAGGCGACTGTTTGTCTTGATTTGGCGCTATATAAATAAAATTGAAGTGAATTGAATTGAATTGAAATAGAGCTTCAGTCACAAAGACTCCTTAAAAGGACAGTTTTCAGATCATAGATAGTAAAAAAAGATGGATTTAACCAAAGTGGAATCACCCACTGGTTTCGACATCCATTGTTTTTGAAGCTTCACCATTAGCATTTTGCCCATCACCATTCTTTTCTTTGAGCTACACCTTACTTTACATCAGTGGTTCCCAAAGTGTGGGCGGCGGTCCACTAGGGGGCCGCGGTAATAACAGAAATTCAGTTTGAAATTAGTATGAAGTGTTGCATACTTATATAAATGTATTTATTTATACAAAAAAAAGTAAACTAAAAATGGTAATAGGAGGTGTTTAGTTTGTGACATTACTCATTATTCTAACCTAAATTTATATATGACTAGGTAGTATTAGAAGTTTATAGCCAACAGCCTGTGGTGTTTATGTTTTTTAAGTCAAATTTTTGAGAAAACACATCACTTTCTTATATATTTTTATGAGAGTGAAGACAGGTTTCTAGTGAGGTAAATTTCACAGGCCGGCACTAATGGACAACGGGATGGGGGGAATTTTTGGTTTTTGACTTTGGGAACCACTGCCTTACATGAATGAGGGGGGTGTGCAAAGTTACCAGCAAACACTAGCATGCTTGGTTGGCAGCTGCATTCATAAATTGTGCAAGTGCGAGACACAGATGCAGATGTCTGCTTATCGGTGCTAAAGTGACAAACTAATAAAATACTAACTTCTCACTTACCAAAATTGTACCGTATCACCACAAAAGGGCACTTCATTCTCAGACTGCAGGCTTCCTTGTGGCTCCTTGGGTACTGAAAGGTAGTGTGGGAGGCAGAGCCTTCAGCTTTCAGGCCCCTCTTCTGTGGAACCAGCTCCCAGTCTGTAATGAGATGATCAATGACTTCAACTGTCTGTAATTTTAATGCTGTGGCTGAATGCTGGATCCCTACGGAAATGTGTCAGTCCAGTTACATGTCAATGAATGCATTAATAAACAAATTAACAACCGATCATCTTGAAAACACAATAATCAATCACAGCGATGATCGCTGAGGTTATTTCGGCATTTGCTTTTTTCTTTTAATCCTTTACCTTTATTCGGCAGTTAAAATGGAAAATCAGGCGGCAAACACGGGTTTCCCAAATCTGCTACAAATGCAGTGAAGTTCATAGAGCACCACATAAACAGAACACGTGACTGTTTAAGGCACATAAGATGAAGCCAAGCATAGCCAAATGAAAGATCTCCTATTGTATTGATCTCAGAGGGCCAATGAGATCAGCCAAACATCAGCTCTGGCTCCAGTCTAGCCCAGGACATCGATTTTACAAGTACCTAATACGACCCCCCCCCCCCACACACACACACACACCATTGCTGCCAAGCTTGAAATGCATCATAAAGCAGTTGCATTGTGGAAGCATTTTCTGCCTCATAAAACAGCCAAACACACAGAAGCTGTGCTAAGCCAGACGGCTGCCAACGCTGGAGATGTGATGTCGGTTGCTAAAAATGCCGACACCCTCCATGCTGACTAGGTCAGGAAAAACCTGGAGAGCAATGGATCAAACCTACTAAAAAGCTTAAAATACAATGAAAGAAAGCTTAGTGGATCAGCTTGGAGCCCTTTACACATGAGATTAGATGAAACAATAATCCCTGCCAGGAGACTGGTTTGCTATAATTTTAGACAGAAATAGCACATATTGCCGGTGTTAACCCACCTATCAAAATCTCAAATTCATAATTAGGAGAATTTCCAAACAAAAAAAACCATTTCTCAGTAAGTAGAAGAGAAAATAAAACAGACATGTGGCACATTAAGTGAAATCAGACAGTTGTAAAACCTTATAGATAAAAAAAAAAAAAAAAGAACATATTTTTATAATGTTGGGAAACAGATTCATCCTGATCGGCTGTCAGTCGAGTGCTGCAAACAGGAGGATTGAGTTGCTGTCTGAACACAGGCAAACAGTGTGTCCAAAATTATGTTTCTGAGGTGGAATCCATATAAAAGCTGTTGAAGTTGAGAAATAATAACGTTTCGTGCAGATACCGAGAAGACATGCAGCTGGAAAGGATTATATTAAACAGACACAACACCATTGTGGCAAGTTTCAGTCTTTCAGCCGCAGAGAATCTATGCATCCTTGAGCGAAACACCGAACCTGCTCATTCAAATGAAGTTTGTAGTTCCAAATGTGTCATTTCTCTCTGTTAATACAAATCAAATCGCAATCAGCATCACATCTTTGGTGTGCTTAAAACTACCTGAGCTGAAATGCATTTCTGTATTAGGTTTCTGCCTTCTCTGCATTTCTTCTTGCTTCTACTCCTGAAAATGTTTAAACTGTTTCTTCTACCAAGAGTTGTTGATCTTCCACCCAAAATTTCTTCATTATTTGCTGTCCATGCTGTTGATTTATAATTTGAAGTTGACGAAATGATGCAAATATAACTGAGTCTTCATGCATTACTGAAATAAAACCATGTTTTCCTGGTACAGCACGCGAGTTTCGACTCTTTGAGGGAAATGTTTCCCTTCAGGGCTTTCTGGCAGAAAGCTTTCTTTCCTGTTCTTTTCAGCTTTTCTGTCACACTTTGGTACTGCGGTACCACTTGGTTAGGTTTAGTTAAAGATCACTTTGGATTAAAATTTTTAACTCGGTCTGGCTGAAAGCCTCGGAGGAAACTTTTCCCCCGTGCGCTGCTGCAGGCATTTTTAGCCAAGCTGGAAGGTTTAGGGACTGCCAATGTTTGTGTACTGATTAGTCGGTGGCTCTATCATTTAACTCCAGACTGAAGAGCTATCACTGAACAGAGGATGACTCGTTGTTTTCCATTTGCTTGCTTTCTGTGAAGCATGTTGTAACTTTGTTATGAAAACTGCTACATTAATTTTTGTTTTGTCCCTCCGTATTCGTTGGCAAAACCTGCTACATTACAAGAAGTTTTTATAACTTACAGAGAAAAGGTTCAGGAACAAAGTGCATTCCCTCTGCCTGTCTGCTAGGTGTGTGTGTTTGTCTCTTTTCTGAGTTTTGAAATGCTGGACCCGTCAATCCATTTAAATTTTCTTCCGTCCTTTTACACAAATCATCACCCTGTGTCTCGCACCCTGGGCTCCCCCAACATGCCTCCATGTTTGGCCCTCATTCGACCCTTGTGTGAGCTAAATAAAATTTACACCTCAAATTGTGTAGTCCTTGTCAGTGACCTCCAGTGTAGATTTTCCAGACAATATTTGACCTTTTAGTACAATTAACTTAGGATGTTTATTTCATGAATAAATGTTAACCACATGTGTTATATTCTGACCATGTATGCTGTTTGGTTGCCCAATAATTGCCCAAAGATTGGAGCTAAAAACTCAAAAAAATAAATAAATAAAATAAATACTAACTTAGTTCAAGCTGAAAATCCAGCTTTATTGAAATGACTGGCAGCTGGAGTAAAGTATACATGTAAAACTGAATACATACATTTACAGGCCACTTCCTTTGCTAGTCCCAGTTTGGACCCACTTTAGAACTGACTTAATTCTCTGTGGCACAAATCCAACAAGACGCTGGAAACATTCCTCAGAGATTTTGGTCCATATTGACATGATAGCATCCCACACTTCTTGCCGATTTGTTGGCTACACATCCATAATGTGAACCTCCTGTTTCACAACATCCCAAAAGTGCTCTAATAACTTGAGATCTGATGACCGTGCAGGCCGTTTTGTGTGCAGTGTCACGTTCATAAAACCACTTTGAGAAGATTTGAGCTTCAGAGGATGGGTATACTGTGGCCATACAGGGAGAGACGGGTCAGCAACAAGGCAGGCTGTGGCTTTTGAACCATGCTCATTTGTTACTAAGTGTGCCAAGAAAATATCCTCCACACCATTGCACCAGCACCACCCTGAACCATTGGTACAAGGCATGAGATTTGATCCGCTCTGCTAGCTAACAGCTGAAATTCTCAGCCCGGCGTGTCCAAAAATGATATTTCTCTCAGAGATCCAAACTGAAGCTGAGAAAAATGTAGCATCAAATAGACAGAAAAAGAGGCAGCCTACATCAGGCAACTGAAAAATAGCATTGTCGTATTATATATTATTGTTTGTATTGCTCTAATTTTTATGAAAAAATCTTTGTGTAATGTTTTTACCCCCCATAGTATTAAAAATAGTATTGAGCATTAGTATTGGTATCAAGCTTGAAATTATAGTATTGTGACACCCAAGTATTCATTTACTTTATCATTTTTCAATGTTTTTGTTCTTTTTCTGATTTTAATTTTTAATCTTTTTCTATCTATTTAATTTATTTCCAAGAACAAAGATCCTGTCACTGGCCTTCACTTCAACTGCAAGATCAGCCGCGGATATCAGAAGTGCATTTAATGTTCGTCTGAAGCTTTCTTCTCTTCATCTTAAGCAGATCCATCTCACCCTGTACAGGATTGGAGAACTCTTTTCCTATCAAGGGTCATTTTAAGTTTTTATAACATCCTTTGAGGCCCATACTGAATTATTGAACATGTATGACACCAGCCTCCTTCATGCTGGAACTGCTCCTCTTTGTTGTGGTGTCTGATGTTAGAAGGTGTTCGTGGTTGAGCTATTCACAGCTTGGTGAGTTCAGTTTTAAGCGGCACTGACTTAATGTACAAGTTTAATTTGTTCATATCAAAAAAAAATAAATAAATAAATAACAGCTTGTTCAAACAAGTCTGCACTCGGTAGTGCAAACCCCTGACTGACAAAGACAAAACTCCGTCCCTCGAGTCAAACTCAGCAGGAATCCAACACACAACATTTAGCTGTAAGGGACTAAAGGGAAAGTGGTGGTCTACAGTTTTACGATGTTTTTTCTAATCACAGAGAAATAAATATTTTCTTATTGATGAATTCCATTGCAGGCCAAACTATCTTGCGGACTGTTTCTCATTCCTGCTCTACTACTTTCTGTTTCTCTGTTCTCTGCTATCTTCATCTTCCACTGCCTGCAGACGGTCATAGTTTATTATTTAGCCCTTAGCTAGTAACCCCACCATCATGGTACAGGGCGTCTAACAATACCCACAAACAGAGAACGCCTTTTCCACAGGCGTCCATCCACTGGGACAGCAACCTTTGAACGGATGCTCTTTGGTTAACTGTGCTTAGAAGGTGGTGTGCAGTTTTGAGTGGGCATGTGTGAGCCATTGTGAGGTCTCACCAAGGTTGTGGATCTTCTTCCTGATCTTCAGCTCAAATTCTATGTTGATAAGGGAGACGTGTTTGTGAATTACTCAACCTCTGAAGTCTTCTGAGAAGAGCTTCGGCGCCCTCCTTAAGTGTACGATCCGTGACAAATCCCCGGAGAAAGCACTTCAGTGTGGTGAAAAGATCATCTGCCAGGAAAGGTAGCGTCAGCTTATCAGTGTGATACTTTATTAGAGAAGCGTGGCACTCTTAGAGCAATGGAGAGAAAGATGTTGACTTTTAGTAATATCATGGCGTGTTTTTTTAAACAGATCAAAATGACTTCGTTTGTTTTTTTTGGAGCTGTAGTTTTTAAAGGCATTAAAAATAGGAACATACATTATGTCTGGAGCTTTTGAATATTCTAATGGTTCTTTTTAGCAATGTGACATTTTTCTAACTACCTATGTTGACAGGATCTGAGAGGCAAAACCACTGAACCGTTACTTCAGTGTAACGGTCACTTCTGGCTAGGGATTCCCAAAAATCCCAACAAGGACAATTTAGAGTGAGCTTTAAAATAACATAGTCTACAACTCCATATGCTGGGGACCTAAGAGCCAGTCTCC